>OMNN01040162.1:0-62645 GCA_900302755.1 Chromis chromis | reverse complement strand
GAACATGACAATGGCCCAAGATGTTGATTTGACCTCCAAACTTCCTAGACCCCATTCTGATCAAGCATCAACAGGATGCAGTGGAACAAGTTGGATTGACAGAGGCCCCACTGCACAAGCCAGAGTACCTAAAGGATCCACTGCCAACGTCCTGGTGCCAGACCCCATAGGACACCCTGAGAGGTCCTCTTGTCCATGCCCAATGGTTCAGAGCATTTTTGACCACATAAGGGGGACCAACACAATATTAGGCAGGTGGTCATAATGTTATGCCTGATCGGTGTATATTCTCATCATGCTGCCAAAACAGGTTGGACCCATTAGGGCATGGACATCAGACCTCTGGGGTGTCATGTGGCGTCTGCCTCAAGGTGGGGCCCTGCTTGGACCAGGATTATAGCGATGCATCTTGCGGATGCTTGATCAGATTGGGCTCTGGGGATTGGAGTCCACATCAACACCCTGAGCTCTTGGTCATGTTCCATGAGCTGCTTCTGAGCTTGAGTTTTAATGTTGTGGCTGATTAATGTATGTTAGATAATTTACAACACAGCTGTAACTTTAATACATCTAATAGAAGACTATTGCAGGCAATATTTGAAATCACCATGCTGCTCCACAAATGGTGGAGTTTCTAACTGACACGTCAGCATCTCGCATGCCATGTGTTAACTGGATAAAACCGCATTTTAAGGTGGCCTTTGATGGTCACTGATTAAAGGATTGTCCATCTACTGTTTACACTATCTGATCATAGTCCTTTAAAGCCACACCTGAGTAGGGTGTGGATTAACTCAGTGATTAATAATTTGTAATCAGTTAAACAGCTCAACAACTGCTGGTGCACAACTGGTTAAATGTAACCCTTTTTAACTGGAACAATAGAAGTTTTAACTTTTTCTTAAAGACAGAATAGAAGACCATTTGCATGCTGCATTTGTATTTTTGTTCAATTTTTTGGATTAGCCAAAAAACATCGACACCAAGGTATTTATATCCGGTATCCTTTAACAGTTCAAGTAACAACATCAGCAGCAAAAACAACAACAACAACAACAACAATAGTAATAACAGTGCATATTAATATATAGATACACTGTATATAGTTAAAATCATGTGAAGGTTGGAGAGTGGCAGCTGTAAAAATCACGCTGCTCCATATCAGTCCTGGAAATAAAAATAAAATAAAAAAAAAGAAGAGTAAAATAAGACTTCATTATGATAAAATAAGTTGGATATGCTGCCTGTTGAATGTCCTTTTTAAATTCAGAGTCACTGAAGAAGCGCAGTGACAATAAAAAGAAAACAATGATAAAAGCAGTATGTGACAGAAAAATAGAGTTCTGGTTGAAGCAATGATGTTTTGTGGAATGGAACCGTGTTTGACAGTTTCCGTGTCTGACACATGAAAAGGATGGACGGGTTGTCGGTGTGTTGTCGCCTGTGTTTCCGCCTTTAAACACTCGGTAACTTTTACATTAGTTACTCAGACCTGCTGGAACTCTTTTAACTGGGTAACGAGTCCACGACAGTTCAGAAATTAGACGGTGCTGCACTTTTGCTAACTTATTAGCCACGTCAAGCTAACAAACAGAGCAGGCGAGTAAGATTCAACACATCCGCTCTGCTGACTATCAGCGTAAAGTACACCGGTACCACTCACAAAGGTAGGGCTTTTAATTTGAAAGCTGAAAAAACGTTTAATCTCGTTTATTGTGTGAAGCTTGACACTTGTGCAAGTACTGTAGTTGCACGTATTTTGCTACGTTTTCTGGTGGACGCCGTGTTTTACAAGTTGGTTTGAGGCTTCTGGTCGTACTCGTACTTTGCCAGGTGTTTTATTAGCCCTCAGCGGTAACATGTCGGCCGTGTGTCGGGTTTTCTAGGAGTCTTAGCGTAAGAGTCGTCGTCGGGGCCTGTTCGAGTTATTTCCATCACTGCCGCTGGCTAACAAGTCCCTAAACAGAAATGTCACTGGAGGACTATGAAAGACATTTCGACTCGCTAAATTCGGATTTGGGCGGCGGGTCTGTGGTCAGTGAGCGGTCAGCTTCGGGCACATTTAATGGCGAAGAGGAGAAGTTGCATTACATTCCTATTCGGATCCTCGGGAGGGGGGCGTTTGGTGAAGCCACTCTGTACAGAAGGACAGAGGTAAGTTGAGCACAGCACAACTCCACGCTAATAAACAACGAGGACACGTCAAGTCCTCATGGCCACAGAAAACTCCCTTAAAGTTTAATGCAACCAGAAATATGTGTCTTCTGCAGCTTTGCTAAGTCCCCATAACTGTCCTTAGCCAGGCAAACATGAGGTTCTACACTCTAAACTGATGCTATGGCTAGCTGTGGTACATTTTGTCTTCTCAGTCATTTAGTAAACAGCAGACCTGAAACGATTAATCGATTCATCAACTCGTTCCATAATCGATTAATCGGCCTGAGTCTTCTTTTTTCTAAAGGATATTCAAATGTCTCTGATACCACTTTCTTAAATTAGATTTTTCTTGGTTTCTTTAGTCAAGTCACCATTATTTATATAGCACATTTAAAGCCTTTGACTAGAATTGCTTTGCAGTAGAAAAATCTGAGTTATGAATTAACCCAGCAAGATTAAATATTGAGGTTCAGACCCTGCAGTGATATTTATGGTATGAATTTACCTGAATAATTTAAGTAGTACTGATTAAAGGCCTACAAAATGTATAAAATATAACTTTACAAGACCATTTAAAATATTAAGACTAAGATCCAAAAGTATTATTAATTATGGAGATTAACCTAACTAATATTAAGGCCAACACGTCACAGTAGTACTAATTATTGAGATTTACCTGAATAGTTTAGATCCAAAGTTATGACTCTACAAAAATATACATGAACACAACAAACCCTACGATTCATTGGATCCCCTGTTTTTTTTATTTTTTATGGGTATTATTTTGTGTTTTATATATATTCCTTGAGTAACAGAACATAATTTTTTAGGTCATGGACAAAACAAGAATTTTTAGGACATCATCTTGGGCTTTAGGAAACACTACTCAACATCATCAGTACTTTCTGATATTTTATAGCACAAATAACTAATCAATTAACTCAGAAAATAACTTGGAGATAAATTGACAGTGATAGAATTGTTACTTTCTGCCATAGTAAACAGTACGTGTCTGGCACACTGAATTGCTCACAGTTCTTGTGGTTCTACACCCTTGATATTTCTCACACAGTGACTGTGAGAAATTCTTGAGTGAGAACAAGATAGATGACTTTCTCATGCCTTTCCTCTTTATACTTTATTATAACTGACTGCAGCAAAGGGAACCCTTTCCCGCCACCCTGTCAAGAATGCATTTTGAACCATTTATATTTTATAATGTTTCTTGTATTACATTTTTTAATATTTTCAATGTCTTTAAGCAGATAAATATTATCCTGAGTCATTCTGTTAACGTCAAAAGGGACATATTCAGACTTATGTTATTATTATTATTCAATAATATGTCCCCTTTGGCTTCCCCAGGACAACTCTCTGGTGGTATGGAAGGAGGTGGACCTGAACTCGCTCTCAGAAAAGGAGCGCAGAGATGTCATGAACGAAATAAGCATCCTGTCCATTCTGGAGCACAACAACATCATAGCCTACTTCAATCACTTCATGGATAAAAACAGTCTGCTCATTGAGTTGGAGTATTGCAATGGTAAGAAAACGCACTTTCACTCTGGGATCTGATTGAGATTAGTGTGGATGCAGTTCATGTGTGACAGAATGCTAAACAACCTTGTTATCGCAGGAGGAAATCTGTATGACAAAATCCTCCAGCAGAAGGGGAAACTCTTCGGTGAGGAGGTATGAGTGCACCATTGCAGGCCTTTTTTTTTTTTTTTAACAAAACAGACTATTCTCAGTTATATCGTAATCTTTAACATGTTTCTTCAGGTGGTCATATGGTACCTGTACCAGATCGCCTCAGCAGTGGCTCACATTCACAAGGCTGGGATCTTACACAGGTAAGATGCTCATGCTGTTAATGAAGGTAGCCGGACTGTCACGTGACTTTAATGAATAATCGGATTTTTGCTAATCGGATCGTTTGTTTTTTTCTTGCAGAGATATCAAAACTCTGAACATTTTCCTGACCAAGACTGACCTCATTAAGCTGGGTGATTATGGCCTCGCAAAGAAACTAGACTCTGAGTTTTCAATGGCTGAGACTGTAAGTTGTGACTCCTTTCATCCTAATGTAGGAGGCTAAGATTATGTTATTTAGGTTTTAAATCATTTGTTCACTCTATAGACTCTTGGTGTAGTGATTGAGTAGATCGTAGATTTGTGCCTGCTTTCTTTTTAGGTGTTGCCATATTATTTAGAGGCGCATCACCGTAAATTTGAGAGAAAACATTACTTGTTTCTTTGCTGAAACACAGCAGTCACATGTCGATGAAAACACATATACTGAATGTGTACAGTTGATACTCTTTTGTCACCTTGAATGCTGCTACTATATAATTAGAATCCAGATGCTGATCACACACTATATATATAAAGCTGTGGGTGTGAGTTTACTTTGCATAAACTCATTGTGTGAAGTATACAATATACAATTTCTTTTCTTAATAATTCTCTTTGTACTTTTACTTCCTTGGTCCGTGCAGTGTGTGGGAACTCCATATTACATGTCGCCTGAATTGTGCCAGGGATCAAAGTACAACTTCAAATCAGACATCTGGGCCATGGGTTGTGTACTTTTTGAAGTCTTAACTCTTACAAGAACGTTTGATGCAACGGTAGGTTTGCAGGCTTTCTAGAAATCAGTAATTAATTGCATTAATCAGACTGTTAGATTTTTGCCATCAGAATGAATTTTACTGTGATGTTTGTGTCTGTACAGAACGCTCTAAACCTCTGTGTGAAAATAGTCCAGGGAAACTGGACTATGGAGGTGAACTCGGATGTTTATTCGTCTGCATTGATCAAGCTGGTGCACGAGTGTCTCGATCAAGTAAGTGAGAGGAGAATAAGGTTTCAGTGCTGTAAAACTAATGATTTGATGCCAGAAATAATACCTAAAAGCTACCCTTTTTGATTGATCACTAAGCTCTCGAGATCTTTTTGTTTTGCAGGATCCTGTAAAGAGGCCCACAGCTGAGCAGATTCTGGACCAGCCAGTCATCTCCTGTTGCCGACAGTGAGAATCTCTTTGTTTCTTTTTCTATTGCATATGTATTCAAAACATTTTTAAGCTTTATTTTTCCCCTGGAGGCAATTCAAAGTAAGATACAGTATGTGTATGTGTGTATATAAGATACACCACTAATATGTAAGATACAGCACTCCTCTGACAATTTTGTTCTTTGATAGGGAGCTTGAGGAGCGAGTGGCCTTACTGAATTCAGCAATGAAGAAACCAAAGTAAGTTAACATTTTTTGCTTGATTTACATTGTAAAAGCCAAGCACCCAAAAGCCTTTCCAATCGAGATATAAGATTAACCCCGGCCTTTTAATATGATGTTGTTGTGTATAAATGATTTATTGTCATACCTGCACTATAGGCTGAGCACAGTGACTGAGACCCCTGTCGCAGTGGTGACTACACGCTCGAGGGAGGTGTATTTCTGGGGAGGAGGGAAGTTCACCCCTCAGAAAATTGATGCGTTCAAAGGAGGCAGCAGTGCCCAACACGTGTGTGCAGGAGAGAGTCACTTTGCAGTGGTGACAGTAGAAAAGGAGCTGTATACCTGGGCTGTGAGTATTCATCCATCACTCTGGGGCGGATATACAGGATGTAGTTGTTCTTGTGCTGCACTACAAGAAAATTTCTCAACCCTCAGAATGTCCAAGGCGGGGCCAAGATGGTTGGCCAGCTGGGGCACGGAGACCAGGCCTCGTACCGGCAGCCTAAGAGGGTGGACAAGCTCCAGGGAAAGGCCATCCGACTGGTGGCATGTGGGGCTGATTTTACTGCCTGTGTCACTGGTGAGAGAAGAAAGGTTCCTGCTGAAACAGAAACTTGTATCTATAAAGTCACCCTATTTTCTTAATGAGCCCTCTGGTGCTTCTTTTGCAGATGAGGACCAGATGTACATGTTTGGGTCAGATTATTACGGCTGCATTGGAGTAGAGGGCGAGATGGGCGTTGAGATTTTGGAGCCGGTGCTTCTGGAGTTTTTTGAGGAACGACATGTCCGCCAGGTTTCATGTGGAGACAATCACGTGGTGGTGCTGACACAGAACGGGGACATCTACTCGTGGGGCTGCGGAGAGTATGGTATATAGGATTGCTGTATGTACTGTTGTTTGGAGATGCTGTTAGGTAGCGTCTGCAAGTTTGTATTTGCTTTTATGATTGTAGTAAGCCAGTGGAGGCAGTAACCCTTCAGTATTCTCAGTCAAAATTGCTCCTCAACCTTTTGTCTTTTATCCTTTTTTTCCTTGTTGCAGGGCGTCTTGGCCTGGAATGTGAGGATGACTTCTCTTCTCCGATGCAAGTAAGGCTTACTTTCCTGTTCTGGCAAAAGGAACCACTTAGATGCAAAGTCTCTGTGTAACTAATCCAGAAAAAGTCAGAAAATGTTACTGCTTTCTTTCTGTCTAATGTCCTGTGTGTTGTTTCTTTCCAGGTAGAGATTCCCAAAGGTGCCACCATCTCCTCAGTGTCATGTGGCAGCGATGGAACCTTCTTTTTGACAGAGACTGGTAAAGTGCTAGCATGTGGACACAATGAATTCAACAAGCTGGGACTGAACCAGGGACTGTCTGGTCTCAAAAACCACCCTGAAGAGGTACTGAGCTGTATTTATAGTACTACAATAATAGGCTTACCGTGATGCAGCTGCGTTCATAAGCTTTTATTTTTCATGTACGCCACACCAGAGTTCCCAAGTGATCCCATACATCACCACGCTGACCTTGGTAAAGCAGCTGTCACATTTCAAGATCCAGGTCATAGCTCCAGGAAAGACCCACACAGCAGCCATTGATGGTACAGCAAAAAAAAAGAGATCATATTTCTCTTGTAAGCAGAAATTGTCACAATTTTAAGAAGTGTTATTTCATATGATTTATGACTTTGCAGGACGCGGTCGCCTGATCACCTTTGGTTGCAACAAGTATGGCCAACTGGGTGTGAAGGACTTCAAGAGACACCAGGGTGTTCAAGTCCTTGTTGGACCGTTTGGAGGGAAGATAGTGACCAAAGTGTCTTGTGGAGATGGATTCACTATTGCAGCCACTGAAGGTAAGAACAAAACATGCACTTCATGTGGCTACAGTAATATCTGTATTTTTATGTTTTTATGTTAAGTGTGTTTCACTTTTTTTCTCCAAAGATTAGCCATTTAGTTTTGATTCTACCGCTATATCATAATCTGTTTTTTTGTTGTTGTTGTTGTTTTTACCTTGCAGACAATCAGATCTTTGCATGGGGAAACGCAGGAAATGGGAGACTTGGGATGCCTGCTGATAAGGGCTTTGGTTCAGAGGTTTGCCCTGCCATGCCAAGGCCCATCTTTGGTTCCCTCCACCACGTACCAGACCTTTCTTGCCGTGGCTGGCACACTATTATCATAATGGGTTGGTCATCCCAGTCATTACACAGACACTGGTACAACAAAATACCCCAATAAACAGAAGTATGATAATTTTTTTTCTTATTTGTAGAAAAAGTGCTCAACTCAAAGACCATCCGCTCTAACAGCAGTGGACTGTCAGTCGGAAGTGGTAAATACTTTTTTAAGCCACAGATTTGTGTATTGAATAATTTGGATTGCTTGACAATAGATCTACATTTTTCTTGTATGTGTGTTTTCAGGGCTGGGCCAGGAGGCGTCGACATCCACGGTGGATCTGGACATAGAACCTGGTTCTGAGACTGAGTGTCGCGACAGGGGTCTTGGAGGTACACTGGAGGTTAATACAGAGGACTGCCTCATGGAGACCCCGATGATGTCGATGACAAATCGGACTGCTGATAGCTCCTGTCCTTTCTGGCTTAGAAAGGTTTGCTACCATGAAAGCACTGAGGAATCAGGCCGAGTGTCCACGTAGCGATTTTTTTTCTGAGCATCAATGTCTTTAGTCAGTTGTTACCATCTTCTTTCAGATAGCTCAAATTTTTTAGGCAGCAGCTTTGAGCACTTCCCGCTCTTTTTTTAAGGCAACGAATTACATGGGTGGGACTCATCACCCTGGTAACCAAGAATATAGATTAAAAGTTTGTTTTTCTGTCCTGAGCTGTTTGATACGTCAGATAAAAAAAATCACGATGGGGGGCGATGCTATTCCATCATACAGCTGCAGTTAGAGTGGTGATATGTTGTCAAGGTATGGTCTAAACCACAAAACCACCCACAGTGTGGGAGCGCATTTCTACTGAAGTGCTGCGATGAAGCAGCCTGCCATTGCTTTTCTGCCAGAAAAAAAAACGCTGAATGGACACACGCCCCAAGAAAACCTTAGTTTGAATTAAAAAATGAAAACATCTGAATGAGACCTTAAAACACTCTAATTCAGACAAGTTTTTATTGAACAGGAGCTTGAAGACGCAGAGTTCATCCCGATGCCAGACGAAGGCGATCCATTCACTCCTGACCAGCTCTCTTCTTTCTCTGAGAGCGTTACTCTACCATACGAGGAACTGAAAGAGCTTAAGGCTGCAGCAGCGGCGGTCAGCAGTAATACAGGCCTATCGGTAATGCCAACATAGCTGCTGTTTGCACAAATATACACATGACTTATGTACTCTGAATGAAGCTTTCACAATACTTAGTTATATATGTCTACTGCATTCAGTCTTAGCTTTCTTTCTGTTGGCTCGACAGACTAAACGAATGACCTGTGATAAAGTCAACGGACTGGAGGAGACTGACATCTGCAGAAAAGGAGAATCGGGCACATGCTGCAAAGCAAGTAGTGAAGTGGCACAGGTATCTAACTTACACACTCAACAGTGCAAATGATGAGCTAACGAGTACACTCCATTGCAACAGTGACAGCAGAGCTTATTTTGCAGCTGCGAGAGACAATCGGCCATCAAGAGATGAGGATCCAAATGCTTGAAAAGCAGGTGAATTTATAAGTTTTTTACAAAGTCCATCTACCTCAGAGCTGAGTATGATCAGTGTGCATAGTTAACAGCATGTACTGTGCTTCTGGTGTCTGTAGGTCAGTGAGCAGAAGAAGGAGAATGAGAGGCTCTGGGCGGCGATAAGTCGTTCTGCACTACAGGGAGCGGGATGTGACAGTAACGGAAACCATCACTCCGATCGTATGCCCGGAGCTGGAGGAGGAAGAAGAGGCGGATTCACAAATCATGGAGGCCGATCTGCCGGGGCCAGCGTGTGAGACTTAACCTGGAGATGTCCTGGTTTTGGTGTCAGAAGCACATAGCGGATTAAACAAGCTGGTTAGGCTGGGAGGTAGAGGCTCAGTGAGAGGTGCAGCAGCGACTGATCCTGATTCCCACCCAGTGGTTACATTACAGTATCGATGTTTAACAGAGAGCTAAGTTGCATAATTACATTTTATTGCATATGAAATAATGTATAACGCATAGCACGCTCTCAGTGCACATTTGTTGTCACCTGGTTGCGGTGATCTAGCAAGTTTCTCCACAGACTGAAATGTTGGCTGGACTCAACATGAAGCTTTGGACCCAAACACCTGCGAGAGGCAATCTGATCATAGTGTTACGCTGCAATGTGAATGTTGGTGGGGTTGTTGTTGACTTCTAGTGATGTCAGCATTGAGGCTTCAGACCTTAGTGCCTTAGTTATTGTCACTTACCCTGGTAAGACTAGCTTATGCAAATAGGAAACCGTTTCCTAATGTGTCCAAAGTGTTGAAATATGAGAAGGTGGGTGGGCAGGCAGTATGTCGACATCATCTTCCAATGTGAAAACATACTGTAGCTTTCTTATGTATCACTTTTCATTTTATCTGATATTCTTAAACAGCTTTTTTCACATTTATCAGACATTTTAGCTATGACAAACATATTCTAATTATTTCATGCAAATATACAGTATATATATATATGTTTATGTATACTTTAAACTTTGCATGGTTTATTGTCACATTAGGAGCATTTGTGTGAAAGACGGAACTACTGATTATTTTTTTTAACGACTTGGCAACTTTTCCCCTATTGCCTTCTTTGACTCTTGAATTCTTGTGGGTGCAGCACATGTAGGTCTGTTCTCTTTGTGACATGTATGAACACTTGAACAGGTGTCTTATAAAATGTGGTCTTTAACGCATATATAATATAGTTGACCTTGCAGCTACGATGTTATTTTCTTATTTTGTTTTCTTTTGCCATTTTGTCAATCTTTGGTACTTCCTGAAATTTTCTTTTGCCATTTTGTGCATCCTTTGTGAAAGAAAACATGTCTTTTGTTTTTATTTGTTTGAGTTCTGTTTGGTTTGTTTATTGTGTGTTATAGCGTATGTGTTTAAAATCCATACATAACCCATAACTCATGAGCTGTCAGATGACAACACTGTAACACTGGCAGTATTTTAACATGCAGCGTTAATTCCCGAGTGCCTTAGTAAGCCATTGCATCTAGAATTAGTGCAAACATGACCACGCTGTGCCTTGGGTGAACTTTTTATTCGGTGTGTTGAGCATTTAAGAATACGGTTTACTTTTTTTTTTTTTTTCAACCGTTTACCAAATATTGTGGAGCTGTAGCAGTTGTGCAAACTCACAGTCACACTGTTGCTTCATGCTTTGTGTACAAGCCATAAATAAAAGCTGTCTTGTATCATGAGTGCGTCATACTGTAATCTATTAATGTACAGTAGCTAATTCTACATATTGATATCAGCACATCCTCCTTGTAACATGTCCACGTAGTTTGAATCGTAGCATCTGGACTTGCTTGAGTTTGTCGAAGACGTTTCACCTCTCATCCAAGAGGCTTCATCAGTTTTAACTGACTGGTTGGGAGTTCCAGATTTTATATTCTTCAGGAGCCATTAACACTATTGAAGCTTTTGTCTGCTGGGTGAGTGTTGCCCCTCGCCTCATTATGCGAGTCGTTAGGTCCTTCCCTCTCACAATGGGGTTCGTTAGGGCCCGTTTTGGCCAGGTGTGAATGGAAAATGACTCCTGAAAAGTATAAAAATCTGGAACTCCCAACCAGTCGGTTTAGAACTGATGAAGCCTCTTGGATGAGAGGTGAAACGTCTTCGACAAACTCAAGCAAGTCCAGATGCTACGATTGAAACTACGAGGATAACCATGACTGAGAACCTTCACAGACACACTCCTTGTAACATGCTTGTTTTTATCTCAGACAGTTATGTTTAGTTAACTATTTACAAAAAACATAGGCAATAACAAAATGATGCGATGAGGATTTATTGCTCCTTGTCTGGGTCATCTTACTTGGTCCGTTTCAGCTGCGAGGTGCCAGCCGGGAGACGGTCCTGATGCAGATTGCTTATATTTCCCTTGTAGGTTTGTCGTTGGTTCTTTTTCTGCACAAAGGTATCAGACACAGTACAGAGAGTGTCAACGACCATACTTATTCACACTTAGGTCTAATATATAACAATTTAGGGTAAATTGTCCACCTAATGTAACTAAACTAGAAGATGCCCTGTGCATTTTCTTTTTTAAAGCAAACTTATGTAGGACTGAGTCTTAAATATAATGCTACACAGCAGCACCAGTAGTCAAAAAACTCCATCATGTGCCTTTAACTTTTAGCATTATGTGTGAAATTGCTGGGTTGGCCCTTTGAAAGAGATTAAAATATGACTGGCTTACCTCTGGAGTCTTGCTCCTGCTGTGGGTTTTGAAATACTCCTCTGTATCTGTTCCTTTGATCCTTTTCCCGAAGGAGTTGTAGACTTGACGATGTGATTGCTTCACCTTTTTACAGACTTGGACGTGTTTCTCTAATCTTTCTTTAAAAAACTTTCTGTTGCAGATTTTGCAAGGAAAAAGCTGGACGTCTGTGTTATCCATGAGTGTGAGCTCCTCCTGCTGCAGTTGACTGTCACTGCAATGAGAAGCACTAGCACCCGGTGGGAGAACTGATTCCCCAGACGGTTTTCCTCCTGCACCTCTGTGGTTTTTCATGGCCAGTCTATGACCAGTTTTCTGAGGCATGTCTCGTTCATCATCCGAACTGTCGGTCTCCTTATGTGTTATTTCCCTAAATCTCTTTTCTCTTGCCGACATTGCACTACCCTCATGTTTTTTGCTGTATTTTGTTTTCTCTGCTTCTCCTCGAATGACATAATCTTTTTCACCTTCTCCTTTTCTTCTGGTATGCTCTTTTACGTTCTCCCAACTTGATTTGTTCAGCTCTCCATTCACTTCTTTCTTGTTAAACATGCCTTTCTTTCCTTTTCCTGTTGACTGAGGAGTCTCTGCAACTTCCCGTCTGCTCTGCTGTACTTCATGTATATTCCTCTCTCTGCCCTCAGTCCTCTGATCTTGTTTATTCCGAGGCTGCCTAAAATCCTCAGGCCTTCTTTCCTGCGTCGACATGTCTCTGCTTTTCACTGGCTCTTTCCTCTGCGGCTCATATATCCTGGTTTTTGTCTGGGCTTTTCCCCTCTCAGCTTGTCCTCTCCTGGACCTCTCCTCCCCAGTCTTTTGGTCATCACCTGCAGCAGTATCAGCACTATCCCTCTGGATATTTTGTCTTATTTTTCCTTCAAGCTGCAAGAGTTTCTCCTGTAGCATGCGCTCTTTTGCATTAATTGCTTGGGCCAGCTGCAGCTCTCTCCTGGGCACATGTGAGTCTTTTCTTGGATGCCAGGACCCGTAGATCTCTCTGATGCCACTTGTGTGATGTTCTTGGGGCAGCAAAGTGCCTCTGGGTTGTGTAGAAACTGTGATTTTTTCAAAATCATGTGGAGCAAGTAAGGCTTGTGTCCTGGGAGGTCTTCTGTGGCTAACAGGCTTGTTTGGAAACAGCTGGTCTGACGCATTTGCTTTCGGCTCAACCACATGTTTTGTATGAGTACAGATATTATCATGTCCTCTGCTGTACTGCCTTTGGGGACTATGTTTTGTTCTTGTGTAATTGCTCATGACTTCATCTGTTGTAGATTATGCTGTGCTGTTGTTCCAAAGATTCAAAGACACGAGTCTTCCACGGCAGCTGTTAAAAGCTGTGAAAACAAGCAGGTAAAAACAATTACAGTAAAAAGAGAAAAGGATAAGGGGAGTAAAAATAGCAAGTCAGTGTCAAGTTAACCAAAGACTATGTGTAAAAGGGCCTATCTACACTTTAGATCAGGGGTGCCCAATCCTGGTCCTCAAGGGCCACTATCCTGCATGTTTTTGATGTTTCCCTCTTCCAACACACCTGATTCAAATGATCAGCTCATCATCAAGCTCTGCAGAAGCCTGATAATGATCCTGATCATCTGAATCAGGTGTGTTGGAAGAGGGAAACATCTAAAACATGCTGGATTTTTACTTTCGATCACCAGGATTTGGCACCCCTGGAGTAGAGTGTTGAATTAAAAGGTCAAGGAGCTGCCAAGCTCAAATGTAAGCAAGCGTGGAAGAAAAATCCTACATGGGTTGGTCATTGCAGATTGCGGTGTTGCTCCACCAGCCTAGATTTTGCTCACAAGTTTACTTATTGGCTATTTGGGAGCCAAAGCTAATTTCTGTAAAATATCATGGAGAATTTTACATGTTTTGGGGCTCGTAGTTTCAATCGTAGCATCTGGACTTGCTTGAGTTAGCTCGAAGACGTTTCACCTCTCATCGAAGAGGCTTCATCAGCCTCGATAATAACTTACTAATTAAAAAATTGCAAGCAATGACTTTTTTGTTTTTCCAGTTGTTAGCTAAACGAGTCAGAAAAAGTAAGACAAAACAAGAGCTGATATCAACTTACCAGTAGAAGTTCTCCAAATGTTCCTAAAGATACAGACTTTCAGACGTTACTGTTTGTTGTATGTTTTGTAGAGTTTATATACAAACACGCAAATAACCTCAGAAACTGATGCGACTCCTCTTCCAACGTTTATACTTGTTGCCTAGAAACCAGATGTCTGTGCTGTTCTCTGATTGGTCCGTTGAAACATTACTTCCTGAAGCGGAGCCCCGCTCCCGTATGCTTCAAATCGAGATCTTTCGGAGCTGCATGGTCGATTCACGGCATCACAACAATATTCAGGTGACTTGTAGTACTGACACCGAGCTTTCATGTGTTCATACAGCACGAATACGAAGTTTAACGTGTTAATTGTTAATTATTTAGGCTGCGAATGGTTTAAACGTAATTTATTTATGTTAGCTTAGCTTGTAGCTGTAATATAGCCCCTGTCATTGTGTACGTTTCAGACGTACACAACGCAGCTCCTAATACTGTCTTGTTTCTCCTTTTTTAGGTCCACTATGTCTGATAAAGACCTAATTTCAGTGGATTATGAAGTTTTTGGCAGAGTGCAAGGTGTATTTTTTCGGAAATACACTCAAGTGAGTTTGATATTGATGAGCTAGTTCTCATGAGCTAAACATATAGTTTGACAAAAGACGTCAACTTAACTCAGGGTTCCCTCATTGCAGATATTGTAAATAAGTGTTTATTGTGTGGATTCTCTGAATTGAGATGATCACTCCAGAGATCAGCAGTCGAGAGTATATAAGTGTTTATATGTCCCAAATATGATCGAACATGAAATGTACGTATTTTTGTGGTATTTATCCTATTGATGCTTTTATCTAAGTAGTTGAGTAGTGGTGATACTGATAGTTTCCCAACAATAGCCAGCCTCATCAACAAGGCCAGAGACCCCAGTGCAGGGCCTCTGCATTTGCTTACTGGTATGCACCAAAACACCAAGGCAAATCCTTGTATGTGAAAACCTGCTTGGCAATAAAACTGATTGTGATTCTGGTTTCGGGACTGCCTATCCTAGTTATCACTATTGCACAGTAATAGGCAGTCTTTGTCCGATATAGCCATGGTTGGTTGCATTTTCACCAATAGCTTCAGTAAGTTTCTTTGGAAAGAATTAATCATGTTTGAAAAAAGGCATCCAAAATAGTGTTTTGCTTTGTATGCTATTCAGGTCTGGCTTCGGACTTGTCATACAGAGTTTTGTGGTACAGATGTAACTGGTCAAACTAATTAGTTGTAGACAGTGTTGCTGACAGAGTCCCTGTTTTTGGTAAGCATCTTTTCTGTAGCCATGTATTCCCAAACAGCGGAAGTTGTGATTCTTTTTGCAACCAAATCTTTCTTTTTAACTGTTCCTCTCCTGTGCCCGCTCATTTTGCTGGGCACATGTGGAGCCTGCATGTCAATAAACGTCATGTCTTTAAATACATTTGTAAAAAAAAATAAAAAATAAAAAAATTGAGTGAATTATTTCCTGTCAGAACATAACATGTCATGGAAAATGAAAACCATGAGAGGTTTGTTTTTGTATCAAGCAAGAACAAAACTTGTAGCATGTTGTGTTATGTGAGATAATCTGACTTACTTTACATGGCACCTCCTGTGATGTGACTATTGCACATGCACAGATTGCAGTGTTGATGTTGAAACAATATATTATGCAGCCCTACCGTAGGATCTGAGTCCTAATAACTATACAAGGCCTTCTGTGTAGCTTTTCCTACATGTATGAATTTACATCTATCTCATTCTAGCCATATTCACTATTATAACTATCATTTTCCAGGCAGAAGGGAAGAAACTTGGCCTGGTTGGCTGGGTCCAAAACACAGGAGCAGGAACAGTTCAGGGGCAGCTACAAGGCCCACGCACCAAGGTGAAAGAAATGCAAGAATGGCTGAAATCCACTGGGAGCCCAAAATCGCACATAACCAAGGCGGAGTTCAACAATGAAAAAACTGTTGACAGCCTAGAACACTCCTCTTTTAACATAGTGAAATGAAATAATGCATAGACTGTGCCTGTTATACTAACTTGGAAGCAGATGTTTATTTATTTAGTCTTTTTTTATTGGTTGGATTTCAGCACCTATAATGAATGAAAAAGATGTGTGCTGTATAAGCTGGGTCTCCTTAACATCCATGATAACTCTAATAAATGGAAAATTCCTTTTACCGGCTTCACATTGTTTGAATTTTGTGGTAACTGCAACAAAGAAATATAAGGTGTGACACTATCAGCCTGGTTGTAAGGGTCCTGCACTAGAACATCAAAAGGAACATGACTGTGTGGTTATCACAGGTGGTATCAACAGTATGGTAACAGGTTGTAAATTTGTTTAAACATTTGTTAACAAACCAGATTTAATGGTATGACCTTGAAGTCTTTTACTGTGGTTCTCACCTGCCTTCATAAAAACTGACTGTAGGTGTCAACAGGGAGCCTGTATGAATTCATTCAGCTGTAGTATATTGAGCTTTTGAAGGCCTTAATTACAACATAGCTAAGAAAGAGAATAAAGGATGTAGGCACACAAATAAAAAAAAGGAGAACAGTAAAAAAGATTACTGTTACAAGGTTACAATTTCATTTAGCAGATGCTTTTATCCAAAGCGACATACATAGGCGGGGCAGCATTAAGGACCTTGCCTAAGGATCCTCACTGGATACCTGCGCCCTGACCAGGATTTGAATCACCGATCTCTCTGGGGTGTTAGTGAGCTATCCAGCTACTAACATACTGTAACATAATAATAATAAGAAGAAGTAGAAAACATCAATTAGAGTATTTAAAATTACAGCAAATGAATCAGCTACAACAAGCACAGCTGAATGACTGAATACTCAACAAAATGCAGTTCTAGTCATTTGGAGGACTAAGCTCTGGAGGTGGAGAAATCCATGATGAAATTGCCAAAAATGTATTGTCAATTTATTCTCAATCCATAATAACTGTTAATTTGAAAAATCTGGGAAAAAAACTCATTGAAAACTCTCACATACTTGTCACGTCAAATGTCCTGAAATAAACTGTGGTGTTAGTCCTAATAGAGTTCTTCTAATCAGGTGCAGCTTTATAGAATAGAATAGAATTTCTTTATTGTCATTGCAAATTTGCAACTTTCTTCTTTCAATTCTGTCTGTAGTTGACATCCATTCTGTTGTAGAGATGTCTTGTGATGGAACGACAAACACTTATTCCTGCATTGAATTTAATAGAATATCAAATGCTCAAGTTTTGTTATTTAATGTATATTTTTTTTAAAAACAGTTGAAATCCATGCAGGGATCACCCAGAGCTGCCACAGATGAACAGTTTTGCAAGTGGCATTGATTAATAAGAAATATCTAGACAGAGGCACATTTATTTGGCCAGGCTTTTGATTTTAGCTAACAATAATCAAATACCTTGTGTGCCAGCTGCTGAGCCTTATCCTCTGTGTGTCCTTTTCACAGCACAGGTGTAAGTAATTACATTAATGATGCTGAATTCCATTTAGCTGATTTGGTTTCATGTTTCTGAATTATGCATGCTGGCTCACTGTCACTGCAAT
Organism: Chromis chromis; assembly: GCA_900302755.1. Taxonomy (NCBI): domain Eukaryota; kingdom Metazoa; phylum Chordata; class Actinopteri; family Pomacentridae; genus Chromis; species Chromis chromis. The sequence continues at coordinate 45,207 of OMNN01040162.1, read as the reverse complement.
TTTTTTCTAGCATGCATAGGTACAATTTAGCTAATAACACCTTTACTTTTCTACTGTGACAAGTCAAAATGTATGTTGTAAAAAAAAAAGACCTGACACCACAGGCCTAACTAGACTTGCTTATGAGATTGAGGCATAACAAGTCATGCAATGGGGCAAATTAATGGAGAAATTTTTGATTAAAATGGATATATTGACTTTTTATATGCAGGAAAGACTGCAAACCTGTGTCTGGGTTTGTAAACACATGAGATAGCGCACTCCGTACAGCAGGTGGCGATAAAACATGGCGCCTATTTGCGAACTGTCTAGAAAAAAGTGTGGGAATGATGAGTTTGTGTTAACTCGGAAATCAGAATTTTCAATCTGAAAGCTTAGAGGGCCCCAGCTCACGGCGCCAAATATTAACAGACTGCAGATTGACTCTGTTTTTTGTATGTGTATATATTTCAGATAGCCTGTGTGATTTACTAATCCAGCCCATAACTTAGGCATCGTCACTTTTTGTGGACACTACATGCTTGTCGGTGACGTCTGGGATCATGAATTTACTAGTTTTCGAGTGACTTGAACGCAGCATTAGTTTGGTCAGTCGCACCAGAAGATGGCAGTGTTAGCTTTATTTGTTAGCAGTAAGCAGCTAAGGGCAGCTCTTTTTGTACAACGTTGACTGTACACAACAGCTGAGTTATTCTTTGGTATGGTTTTCTAATGTTTACTCTATTGGACTTTATTTTAATGTGTCGCGATCAAAAGTTTCAGTTGGAAGCCACAAAACTAACCGACTTCAAGTTTGCGAACGTTAGCTAGTTAGCAACGGCTAATTTAAAGGCAGTTAGCTAACATAATACTTTAGTGAGTACAAGTGAAGGAGTAAACATATACAGAGAACTGAATTTATCATAATTAAGTGTTTGTGCTTTTATGTGTCGCGGACACAATGTTTCAGTTGGAAGTCACGAAATTAGCAATCTTCAAGTCAGCGTACGTTAGCTTGTTAGCAGCGGCCAATTTAAAGGCAGTTGGCTAACTTAATACTTTGGAGTAAACCTACCAAGAGAACTGAATTCATCATGATTAAGTGTTTGCCTGTAGAGCTTCAGGGGAAACTCCGCTCCGGTGTTGCCATCCCCTCCCTTCAACAGTGTGTAGAGGAGCTCATCCTGAACAGCATCGATGCTGGAGCGACCTGTGTGGGAGTCAGGATGGACATGGACGCGTTTAAAGTTCAGGTAATAGACAACGGTACTGGGATGAGCGCTGAAGATATGGAGTGTGTGGGAAATAGATACTACACAAGCAAATGCAGTTCCCTGAATGACCTGGACAACCTCAGATGGTACGGTTTCAGAGGAGAAGCCTTGGTAAGTGTGGTTTCTTTAGCCACTCTTGTTGAAATCTCATCACGGACCAGATCATCAGTGAAAACACACGTTAAACTATTCAAGGGTGGCAAAGGATTGGATGTCTTCGAAGCGGAGACTGCTCGACCTTCTGCTGGAACAACTGTCATCATTTGTAACTTCTTCCACAACATGCCAGTCCGGAGGAAGAGGGTGGATGCTGTCCTGGAGGGTGAGAGGATCAGACACAGGGTGGAGGCTCTTTCTCTGATGCACCCCTCAGTGTCCTTCACCCTGAAAAATGACTGCACAGGAGCCATGCTGGTGCAGCTTCCTAAAGCCAGAAACACCTATCACAGGTTTGTTCAGATCCACGGCCTGATGCGAGCAGAGAAACTGGGAGAAATCAGCTACACACACAAACAGTTTGAAGTGATGGGCTACCTCGGCAGAGAGGGTCACTACAATAACAGCTTACAGTTCCTGTATGTAAATGACAGGCTGCTGTTGAAAACACGGATCCACAAGCTGCTGAACTTTCTCCTGTGCAGATTAAGCAGTTCAAACCAGAAAAATGACAGTCAGGATTTGCGGTCTGTCATCAGGAGTCCAAAACACAAGCGAAGCCAGGAGCTGTATGGGGTATACATCATCAATATTAAATGCTCTTACTCAGAGTATGACATTTGTCTTGAGCCTGCCAAAACTCTAATAGAGTTTAAAGATTGGAATGGGATTTTGCTCTGTGTAGAAGAAGCGGTGAAAGCTTTCCTGAGCAGGGAGAACTTGGTGGCTGTCCTTTCTCAAGATGACTTGGATTATGTATCTCCTAACGTTTTTGGCACTGATAGATCCGAACAAGAAGAGAATAGCGACAAAGGTGGCTTAGAAACTACTATTACTTCACTGGATTGCAGCATTGGAATGAAACTGGCATCTGAGCCGGTTTATCGTAAGTGCACAGATGTCAGTGTATGTGCAGAAAGTGGCCTGACGGAGTGCACAGCAGATGAGACTGATGAACTAGGGCAGAAAACGATAGCTGCAGATGAATCAGAAAAGATATACAGTAAAAAATGTGTAAATACAGAATGTATAGAGGAGCCACAGTGTGATCTGGTTACACTGGAGCCTGCGTCACATGATAACAATAACGAAGAAGAGGAGCCAGTATTCAATGAAGCTGGGGAAAGCTCTCAAATGTTACATATGTCAAATGGGCTAGATGGTGAGGTTTCTAAAGAGAGGGAGATACAATCAAACAGTGCTGCCTCAACCAGCAATGTAAATTCATTACATAGTCTTATTAAACACGTTCAGCCTGCTTTAAACTGCACTGAGCAAACAGTAACAGACTGTCAAAGCACAGGCTGCCAAGGACAGACTCTAATAAGTGACAGAAAGATCAGTCTGTCTGACCCATACATTCATGAAAGTCTGCACACTCAGGGCCTGTCCCAATCCAACAGGCCAGTATTTCAGGGGCGAGATTTAACTGTGAAACATGAAAGACTCTTGGCATCAAAACGCAAGATATCACTGCATGCAGGCCGAGATGAATCTTCACAGAAACTATGCGGAGACTTTGCTGCTATCATCCCTTCAAAAATTCCTAAAGTGATTTCTTGTCAGAAGTTATCCACGTATAAGGAGTCTGGCTCTCTTGACAGGTTTAGAAGAATATATGGGAAATCTGATGAACTGAAATTACCAAATTATCTTGAGGCACATGCACAGAACAGCAACAGACTTCCTCAGACAGACAGCTTCGTTCTGAATCCTAAAAATATATCGGCTTGTCAGAAAGATCAGCAAGAGAGTGATGTTACAGAGACAGGACAGGAGGGAGAGGAGACACAGAGCAGCTCCCAAAGCCCACCCACATCATCAGATGTCTCTAAGCTAAAACCAGTCTCGGCTCAGAATAAAGGTAAAAAATCTTTGGCAGCTAAACTCTGCCATTTAAAGCAACACACCACAACAGATTCAGAAGTATCACTACACATGTCCAGGACTACCTCAGAGGAAAATGTCCGTCTCAGTAGTGGTAATGATGGTATCCAAGAGAGCAACGACAATGAGAATCCCTGCGATCCTACACCAAATCTCAAGCTAGACTCAGGTTGCAGTACAAATCCTGAACCGGATGAAAAGGATGAGGATATAACATCAAGTGACTGGCTTCATCACTACGACACATCTGTTGGAAAGATGGTTTACATCAACAGAGTGACCGGGCTCAGCAGATATGAGGACCCAGCTGTGGAAGAAACACAAGTGCCCTGTACATCTGATGTCACCAATATGGCAGTTAGTGTCATCTCTGAAATGGGTGAGTTACTACACATCATTAGAGGTCACTGTCATTGATGATTAAACCCAGAAAATGGATCTACTGTTTGAGAAATTTAGTGGTGCCATGTGGATAAAGTGCTCCTGTTTCCTCTCATGTCCATGTTCCTTGAACTGTAGGGATGGAATACAGGTGTTACCCATTTCAGGTGGATCTAGTGTTGCCTTTCCTGCCTAAATCCAGGCCAGAAAGAGTGATTAGCTCAGGGCTTGATTATAGAGGTACCTCACAGACATGTCAGATGGTAGACTGTAAGATTCTAACTCACACATAGCAGAATAATGATTGAACTCATTTGTGCTCACTTGTTATCTTGTCTGTCTTTACAGATGATGTTGGTGATGACTCCAACTCACTTTCTTCATTGTACTCAAAATGGAATAACCCAGTGTTTGTCCGCCCTCCTATGGTAAACAAAACCTATGTTTTTGCATTACAGTTTACTTTTTTTTTTTTTTTTTTTTTTTTTTTTTTTTTTTTTTTACTTTGGGGGCAGTGGTGACGCAACAGGTTAAGCCCCTGACTACTGATCAGAAGGTCAGGGGATCGAACCCCACTGCGGCCACTGTTGGGCCCCTTAACCCCTGACTGCTCCCCGGGTGCTGCACTGCAGCAGCCCACTGCTCCTGCTATGTAGGATGGGTAAAATGCAGAAATTGAATTTCCCCAAGGGGATTAATGAAGGTTAAATTATTATTATTATTAAAATGTTTTGCTTGTTTTATTTGTTATAAAGTCTAAAGTCTTCAAGAAAATATAGAATACATTTCAGTATTTATATATTTAATACTGAGCTCTATTGTGTCGACAGGTTGGTGTGGATATTTCCAGTGGACAAGCTGACAAACTGGCTGTAAAGATTCACAACATCCTGTTTCCATACCGCTTCTCTAAAGCCATGATTCACTCGATGAAGGCAAGTTTATCCTTTAACCGCCATTTTAGTATTTTGACAAATTTGAATGAAATAATGTTATAAAACTGTTACACAATTACCTTTTAGGTTATTCACCAAGTGGATAAAAAGTTTCTCGCATGCCTCATCAATACAAGAGATGAAGAGCCAGGAGCGCACACTGAAACTGAAGGTACGGAGGGAAACATTGAACCTTTGTCATCCGTTGTTTTCCTGATAGTTTGTGTATTTCGTATTTGTGATTTTGTTTTGAAATCCCAGGAAACTTGTTGGTGCTGGTGGATCAGCATGCTGCACATGAGAGAGTTCGACTTGAAAATTTAATTGCGGGTAAAAGAAACAACAACACAGTGCCAAGTATTAATATCGTTAATGAAATGTAAAATTAATAAAGATGTTGTTGGGATCCTAATGTGATACTTTCATAATAACTATTTGTGCTGTTGTAGATTCATATGAGGACGATCCAGATGCCCAAGGGGAGAGGCGTCTGTGTTCATCAACTATTTTGCCACCTCTGGAAATCAGTGTGTCAGAAGAGGATCTAAGGCTGCTTAGGTGAGGTTACGAGTCTGTTTTGTGCAGTGCAACAAGCAGAGGAGAATGCCCACATACCTAAAGCCAGATACTGCCAAGTTTAAGAATATATATTTGTTTACAGAATAGCTAAAGACAGAGATAGATTCGTAGCATTTCACTTGGCCTGCTCTTGTACATGAAGGATAATGTGTATGTTCTTCCAGATGATCCCCAGTTTACTTGCAAGGCTCTCTGATATTGCTGCTCCACGACTTCAGGTGCCAGCTGTATGTTACCCAAGATCCAATACAATAGATACTATCTGGCAATTGAGAATGCAAGACCTGTGCCTTCTGGTGAAGATGCTTCCAATATGCATGTTTTATTTACTTTGGTGTGAAGGCATTGCTATTGCTTGATAGATTTACTTATCCTGCAGTTAGCTTTAAACTATTTTTAGCATATTGTCTGTTCTATACAACATCTGAGACAACAAGCGGTCGTGAGATTAAGGATGCTGGTGGTAAAGATGTCAAAAGGGCTGGGCAACCTAGTGGCTGCATGGTTAGGGTCCAACCAGTGTGGGCGTTGATGCCATCAACACTGGGTCCCTGGTTAGATTCCTGACCGACTGGACCTTTACTGCATGTCTTTGCTCTTTTTCCCCACATTTCCTGTGTGTCTCTACTGCTCCTGTCAAAATATAGGCAAAAAAACCGAAGCAGGTACTACGTAGATCTGCATTTTCTAGAGTAAGCAAAGACGTAGAGTTACATCTAAACCATTTTAAGGCAAGAAGGGATTATATGAATGAGAAACCTCTAAATATATAACTTTGATAAACAGAGATGAGTGTTAAGGGATTTGATCCATGACTGGAGAGAGATTAAATAAAAAAGATGACCAAAGTGTGGATGCTGTGAAGCAGCCTTCTGTGTTCATTTCATGGTAACCTACAGTATATTAAGTCTTTGCCAGATTTCCTCCAAGGCCACTATTAAATCTATAAACCTAAATTCAAAGGTTGCTAATGTTGACTATGTTTTTGTTGTACTTTGGAGTGTCAAAAGGTCTTGTCGGCGTTGCATTTTAAGGTTAACAGGCTAAATTGCAGTTCAAGGGGTTTTCAGACAGTCAAAAGACTCAGCTCATAAGAACAAGTTTAAGCAGGTTGCCTGCTTTGGACAGGAGGGTGATAGTTCTATAGCTGCCACAATCTACTTCTTTCATTTTTTGAATAAGGTTATACCCTGGAGCTGTAAGAGAACTTTTTCCTTTGTGATTTCTGATCTACCTTCCTCGATGATATGAGACTTCACAGATGGAGACGCAGACAGTCAGTCACCTCAGAAACATAATGTCACCCTTCAGCTTAAATCATATAAAGCAGACTAAACTATCCTCTAGCTAGCAGTTAAACTCTGGAAGAATGAAACAGCCCTTCACCATTGCTGAGTGTTTTCTTGCCTCCTTGTTGTGACATGAGGACATACTTAGATGTTCATCAAACTGCACCACACAGCATTTTTAGATTATTACATACAGCTTGTCCGCCACAGTTTTTTGTGTGTATTTTTTTTGTTTCTTTTTGTTTTCATTTATAAATTTCATATTACAGATATTATTACGGTGCTAATAGATTGTGCCATCATATTCCTACAGGTCTTGCCAGCCACATTTGAGGAGCTTGGGCCTGGAAGTAACTTTCTCACAGGCAGCAGATCCACAAGTGTTTGTAGGGAAGGTTCCACTGTGCTTCACAGAAAAAGAGAGTAATGAGCTCCGGCGAGGAAGACCATCTGTTATCAAGCCTATTGTTGAGGTAAGACTTGTAAAGCCTCGATATTAAGACAGTTTACTATATATAAAGCTAAGTAAGGTTTTTACTCTTCTGTCTCCTCTTGTTTCCCACTTGCTTTGTCTCACATCAGGAGTATCTTCGAGAGCAGATTGAGGTAAGCTAGGTCCTGTCTTGGTAGCTCCTAAACTTGTGTGGTGCAGAGAGCATCTTACTGTTTGAAAAAGTGTAACATATATAATTTCTCTTATTTTCTTTTTTCAGTTACTACGCTCAACAGGTAGAGTGAAAGGAACTTTGCCTCTCACTGTCCTCAAAGTGCTCGCCTCGCTAGCATGCCACGGTAAAGATAAATTATTTCTCTCTGTCCTTGAATTTATTTTTTCTGTGATAATGAGCCAGTGATTTTTATACCTGATATTTTTTATACATGTGTGTATGAAACAGGTGCCATCAAGTTCAATGACACTCTAAGTAAAGATGAATGCTGCAGCTTGGTAGCGTCCTTGTCTTCCTGCCAGCTGCCCTTCCAGTGTGCTCATGGCCGTCCATCTATTGCTCCCCTTGTAGACATCCTTCATTTGGACAAAGACCAGAAGGTACCAGAATGTAGTAGAACATCTAAACTTTTACTAAATGTAGTATTCAAGGCAATGTACAGTACAGCAATCTGACGACATTCTTGTCCCTGCAGGAATTCAAGAAACCAAACATCCAAAAGCTGAGAAGAATGTACAAAGCATGGGAACTCTATGGAAATGGATAAGTGTATGTGTCTTTTATTTTAAATGTGTAATTTATTTCCAATAAAATTAAGTATAACTCATAACAATGCCTCGAATATTCAAGTTTTCCCCAAAGTCCTGTAGCTCAGACCTTTTGTTTTATACTCAAAAGTATTTATATCAATAACACATTGTCAGATATAAATAACAGTTGTTTTGTAAGTACCCAAAAAGAGGAAATGCTAAAAAAAATTAAACAAATGTGATGCATCATCAGAAAAACAGTAAATGACCACGTGAATATTCCGAAACCTGATGATCCAATTGATGATTTGTGCTCTGAAAAACATTTCTACATTTAGCTATTGCTGTCAAACAGCACATTGAGGTGATGCTGAAGAGCAGCAGTTGTGTTTTTCTAGAAATGGCAGTTAAAACTGCCAACACAATGTCACCATGTTTTTTTTTTTAACACTTTAGTCAACTTGATGTTTTTAGAGACATCAAGAAATGAATTGCACTTTTCTTTGATCACACTCAAACAGCAGGTGATCATTTTGACTTTGGTCAAAGGCAAAACACCTGATATGAAATAGAAATGAATGCAAATGCAGTTTTCTGTCCTAGTGGTGATTTATGTGTACACCAGTAGTAGTTCCTTCTATATCCTGCTGCTAAACCTCCGGTGTAAATCATTTTTTTCTCTTTTTACCATGTCCATATGGTTTTTATATGCTAGAAGACATATGTGCAAAATTAGCAGTAATCACCATGGCTGAGCATTTCCACATTAAAGCTGCAGTTCACTCATGATCGTCTCAAAAACACAAATTCAGACTTCCAAACAAACATAATGAAGCAATGTTGTCAGCTTGCAGGGTGGAGCTTTCTGAATCACTATTCTACTTCAGAGTTGGTTTCCAGCTTGAACATGTATGGCTAAATTACACCAATATAATAGTTTACCATTGTGTATAAAAAGACTAGTTTTACAGTGTTTGAGTAGAGTCATAAGTGAGCTGGTGTGCTCAAGCTGCCATAGGTCGGGTGGGGTGAGTGGAAGGGAGGCGGGAACGTCATAGATCTGCACATTATAGAGAATGCAAAGAGTATATCTAAGCATTAAAGGCATCATTTGCATGGAAAAATCTTCTAAATATGTACCTTTGATACACAGATGAGTTTTTAGGGGCTTAATCAACAACCGGAGAGGGAGTTCAGTGGAACTGAGCTGTCATTAATACAGCCGTGCTTAAGACGTCTTTGCTTCGCCTCAAGGGAGGTCAGTTTCTCCACTTAATCAGTTGTTGTAGAGTTGGCCAACAAATAGAATGGTTCACACTTTATATTAAGTGTACAAATTATATATTTAACTAATGCATGACTCATTATGATTTCATGCATGAATTAACACAGCCTATATCATGACTTGTTTTTCATAATTAACAAATGATCAAGTTACAGTGACTTTGTGATTCCTCAACCCTAATTAAGGAATGTTATTTCACATGTCTTTATAGATTGATGTGCAACCAATTTATCAACATAAAACGTTGCTTAACCTTTTTGACAGCAGAACTGTACCTGCTCTTTTAGAAATCAGATTATATATATATTTTTTAATCAAACGGGCTATTAAATGCAAACATTAACATAAATAAATTTTTATGTAACAGATCAAAAAGCACTGTGTATAAAGATCAGTCAAATCTGGACTAGATTCTGCCAGAGAGGCTAAAGACTAAACGCAATTTCTGATTTGTGTTTCCACAAATAATAAATAATTGGTTCACAAACGTGAAAGTGGGTTTCAGAAACCATTAGGGGTTTACCTAAAATATCAAACATGGTTTTACATCATTAAAATATGGGGAAAACCCAGAAATGGAAGACATACATATTCTCTCCTTCTGCTCCAGATCCACATGGATGAATGGTGAGAGCAGAAAGTTCCTTTGTATGGGATTAAAGGGAGGTCTTTAGAGCCTGTGATGAGGTTATGATACAGGCTCAGTATGGACTCCCTCATTAAGCTGATGTTTGTGCTGCTCAGAGGAAAGTCTCTCAGGTTGATCAGCTGTAGGATTAACCCTGGCAGAGGGAGACCCATATGCAACATTATGTTCTGACACCTTCCTATCAGCAATTTGTGCTACAGTTACTCTTCTGTGGGATCACGTGGGCCAACCTTTACTCCCCATCTGCATCAATGAGTCTTAAGCACCCAGGACCCTGTCTGCGGTTCATAAGTTGTCCTTCCTCAGACCACTTTTGGTATGTATTATCCTCTGCATACCAGGGACACCCCACAAGACCTACCGTTTTGGAGATGCTCTGACCCTGTCATCAAGATACCACAGTTTGACCCTGTCAGAAGCCTAATGTTGCCCATGTGTCCATCAACTTCAAGAACTGAGTGTTCACTTGCTTCCTGATATGTCCCACCGCTTGAGAGGTGCCACTGTAATAAGATGAACTGACAAAACCTCTGTACTTACACTTAGTTAACAAGAAAAGATGAGTTACTTCCACTAAAATCCTGCTTAATGCTTTATAGTGTCGTTTTTAATTTTACACAAGAGTAAATACTCTACTCAAAAGTAATTTATCTAATCCATAATTTTTGGATCATTTAAGTGACATTTCACATGGGGTGTACTCACATCTTTTGTGTCCTGTAAGTTAAGTTTCCCTTAACTTTCCCCTTAACTGCTGACTCCAACTTCAGCCTCCTCACTACATCATCATGACATGAGTCATGCATCAGTGAAGCCTTACTGAAGTGTATGATTTGCACAGTTATAAAGTGTTACAGATATAAATCAGCAGAAACCGCGGTGTGTCTGGATGCTGCTGCAGCGATGTTGTGAATGATGAACCCCCCCTCCTTCTCCCCCACAGTTCCGGGTCATGCCACGTGACTCGTCCGCCCCCACATGTGCAGCCTCTCCTCCTCACCTCCATCTCCCAAGTAAACAATTCAGCATCATTTCATTATGTCTGCTAACAGTCTCCGATCCTTATCTTGGGGGGGTGGGATGGCTGTGCAGAGCTGATCGAGGAATGTCTGTCACACTGTTCAGAAACGTGTTTCAGAGAGATGGGATGTGATCAGGAGAGAGGAGGAATTAAGGGGATAAACATGGAGTTTATGGTTTAAATGATCGTGCAAAACGTGCTCAGTTGACCTTGGTGACAAAACAAAAACAAAACAAAACCAGTGAGCTTTACCTGCTCTTGATCGCACATGGATTTTACCCTTGAATGCACCCGAACATTAAGTTTTCATCGCCCATGAAATGGTTACATTTCTGTATTTATAAATAGACTCACGTTTCTCATCCCATATTGCATTAATAAGCAGCCGGTATTTGTGAATGGGGCTTGTTTGTGCAGAGAGCAGCTCGCAACCACATTTACGCAAAAAATATCAGTTAAAATATCTCTCATATTCCTGTGCAAAAATGTCACAATAATAATCTTTTACACCAAAAATGTAGGCCTGTGTGGCTGCCAGTCTGACCCCCCCTCCCTCCCCTCCGCCGATGGTACAGTCTTGGTTCATTCATAAAATTCTAGCAGAGCATAAAAGGAGGGGCTTGCATTCTAGTCGTCCAGTTACCAGGTATATACCTGGAGAACAGACCCGAGCCGCTCTGCCCAGCGGAAGGCCAGAGTCATATTTGTCATTGATCAGGACTTGTGTGTGTGTGTGGTTTTTTTTTTTGCCCCCCTGCTTCCTATTGGTGATGTATCATAACAACCAGACGCCTGACATGGATCCAGTCTCTCCCACCTGCCGGACAGAGTCTCCTGTCGGGACACTGAGCCAGAAGACGCCAGAGGAGGCGAGCTCTCCTGCCTCCTCCTCAGAGAGCAATGCAAAGGTATGAATGGCTTTGTTGATCATTTATTCAACACGCAGCCCAGGGGGGCACCCGAGCAGATGAGCACATTCAACATCCCCCCCCATCATTCTTTATTCTATTTTTTGAAACATCCACAGACTGGGTGCCTTTTCATCTCGGCGGTGGGGGGAGGGGGGGCTGATTGCTAAGATTTTAATTAACTGCCTCGTTTTAAACGTCATTTTTTTGTTTTTATTATTATCATCCGGGGATGCATTTGATGTGCAGCCGGAGAGAAAGGAATCAGCTGCGAAGGTAGCAAAATGTGACAAAAAGCAGCACGGTGGGTTGGATTGTTATGATTCCGACGTCCTGGGACCAAATGTGAGCGTGTCGATGCAGCGGTTCATTGAGAAAAATAAATCCATTCAGGAGACTCCACAGCATCCCTGCGTCAGTGTTGACGTCAGAAACAATGATAAAGTCAAATATTGATCTGGAGAAGGGCTATTTCTGGTGGGGGTATATTTCAAGAAAAAGATCAACCAAATGCAGGCTAGCCTCTGGTTTAAGCTGCAAAACATGTGATTTGTAGGATTTTTTTTTTTTTTTTTTACTGATTATTGCCATCACAATGAGATTCACTTTAAACCTCTGGGATCTTCTATTGTAGTCCCTCATTGTGGATTATTTTCCTTTCTTTTTGCAGGAGGTCTGCCATGACATGAGCGCACAAGACACTCCATTTGTTCCAACAGTTACAGCAATCTCCTCTACCCCAGATTTCCAGTGGATGGTCCAGCCTACAATTATTACATCTGTCTCCCAGTCTCTGGGTAGCAAGCAAGCCAATGAACCGCAAAGCTCTCACCAGGCAACACCCAAAGCAGGCGGGAATAAGGGAAAAAATGCTGTCAGAAAGGGGAAAGCAGAGCAGGTAGGTTCGCTCACATGGAGTCTACCTGCTATTGGTCAGGATAGTGTGGATTTACATATGCCAATCTGAATTCCTTGTGTGCAACAGTGCTATTGTGCATGCTCCTCTGGTGCCGTGTGCGGGCTGTGTGCCTTCCTTAGGCAGTCAATTTATATTCAGGTCACAGCAAGTCTGCAACAATGGTCTATTTTTAGACGCATTGCAGCGAAACATGCTTTTGCCATTCTTCAGAGGGCGAACTGGGAGCGGATGTAGTGGATTAGGGGATGAAATGGCTGGATCCTTCAAGGTAATAACTGAATTATTTCCTTTGCATCCCAGCTGTCTCCTGAGGAGGAGGAGAAAAAAAGGATAAGAAGGGAGAGGAATAAAATGGCCGCAGCCAAGTGTCGCAACAGACGGAGGGAACTGACAGATACACTGCAAGCTGTAAGTAAACAGTGATCCCATTCACTCAGCTGTCATTTGCACCTCCTTTTGTGTGTTTTCCCTTGTGGATGACTCTGGATGTCGATCTATCTGAAGGAGACAGACAAGCTGGAGGAGGAAAAGGCGGCGCTGGAGACGGAAATAGCCAACCTCCTGAAAGAGAAAGAACGGCTTGAATTTATCCTTGCTACGCATAAACCGGTGTGCCAGATGTCAGAGGAGCTCGAGTCAATTTTCCAGGAGCCCACGGGGTCCCCGGAGCTGCCGCCCAGTCCGGACGAGGACAGACTTCCAGAGGATGGCATCCAGGAGGCTCCTTCACTCCAGGACATGGACATCCCCAGTGATCCGTCCACAGCCATCTCTGGGAACTCCAATATCTTGCTGTGTGCCAGTGCTGAAATCAACATCTGCGATCTCGAGCCCTCTCTGGACATTAAGGAGGGGCTGCTGGACAATATGCTGCCCAGCTTGGAGGAGAAAACCCCCATGGAGACGGCTCGCTCGGTGCCAGACATCGATCTGAGCAGCTCTCTGGGGGTCTCGGACTGGGAGACCCTGTACAAGTCTGTCTCCAGCGACCTGGAGCCCCTCAGCACTCCTGTGGTGACCTCCACCCCCACCTGCAGCAGCTACCTGTCCGTGTTCACGTTCGCATGTCCTGAGCTGGACTCGCTCACAGAGGGACTAGACAGCCATAAAGGTGGAGGAGGCAAGACCGAATCCGTCGACATCCTCAACTCTCCGACTATCTTAGCCTTATAATCAACAGAGGGAAGTGATCTGTGTGATCTCTCTGATGTCTCTGTGTGCAGGTTCCTGACTCTGAAATGATGAACAACATATGCCACAGTATGCTGTAACACTTCAAGGAATACATTCATGAAATGTCTTGTGTGTGACTAAAGCAAACGTATAAACTTTCTCCAGATACATAGCCAACAGAGTGATGTAGCTAAAAGCATGGCTTTTAATTTAACCGGAGGGACCGAAGTAAGTTTTGATTTTAAAAACGCATGCTGAGAAATTCCAAATAATTTTCAAAGCTCATATATATCTGATCTGTTCCTAGATCTAAGGTGTAATGTGGAATTTACCGTGACAGTATGGTTTTGTGTTTTTTGGTGTCAATAGTGTATTGATTGCTGTAAATGTTGTATTTACATATTCATCTATGTTAAGTAACTACATACCTCAATGTCATCAGCTGTGGTTTGACCTCATTGTTAAAATGTTGAAAGTTTTCCATGAAAACATCCAGTGCTATATACTATATATCTTATCAAGATGTAACTTATGATTTATTTTTTTACCTTTCAGATTTTGACTTATTTGTTAAATTTAAAAATCAGTAAAATGGGCATCGATTGCTTATCTATGCTGCTGAATAATTACAATAAATCTACGTTCACAGTGGTGTTTTGTGTCTTTAAGAAATCAATGAAGTATGTGTAGGTTAAACCGGGGTAAGACGCCCCCCTCAGGAACAATGTCTATTTCTTAAGTGAGCAAATACAGAGGTTAATTAAATCACAACAGATTACAACTTTGTTATTCTAAAACTAAATGTCAAATCTTGAGAAGAGGCACATCTTCTCTCACAGCCCCAGTGCTAATCTTACTCCACGAGTCAATCTGATCAATATAAACTTGTCATTAATGTATAAGATTAAAATATTTTCATATTTTGATGGTCCTCTTACATGACCTGCAACATTAATATAAGAAAACACATACAGAAATGATTTATGATTTTAGATTTATTTTAGGTTTGAAGGGTCAAACAGACAAATTCCTGTTGAAGAGATTGTAACCTAAAACTTCATAGCTGCAGATATTTCAATTACTGAAATAAAAAATAAAGTCACATCACCAGGGAGGCTTAGCTCTAAAAAGTCCTACTCCTACAGTTTCACACATTACAAAAACAATATTTAATTTTTGTTTAAACTAATGGATAATCCTCCATATGACTTTTGTGTTAAGAGTAAAAAAAAAGCATATGCATGTACTTATTTTAAAAAAATCACACAGACTTATTTATAGATATTTCATTAATCTTAAAAGCACCTCTTTTGATTTCCTCAGACCGGAAAATGATTTTAATGGTTTTAATTACCAAGGTCACTATCATCCAAGAAAAGACCTGAAGCAAAACTGAGTGGTCAGGAGAGGACTTACTCAACACTTAGAAAAATAAAGGAGCTAACTGGAACCAAAAATAGTTCATTGTAGTGATGCCATGGAAGAACCACATTTTTTATTCCACAAAGAACCTTTTTTTTTTTTTTTAAGAAGCAGCTCTTCAAGTGGTTCTTTGCCTCAAACAACCTTTTAAAAATGGCTCCGTTAATGGCACTACAAACAACCTGGGCAAAAATAGTTTCTTCAAGGAACTACTTTCAAGATGGTTTCTTTATGAATCCACCTGCTTCTATTTTGATAATAGGACTGGATAATCAATCAAATCAAAAGTAAGAATTTGCAGCATTTCTGGATTTTCCATGATAACACATTTGATATTTTGGGTTCTGGGCTATTGGTCAGCCAGAACCAGGGTTAGTGGTCTCCTAGTGGTTTGTGAAGCGAACTTGTAACCGGTGGGTCATCGGTTTGAGTCCCTGGACTGGCAAGAGGTTGAGGTGGGAAAGTGGAAGCGACCGCTTGTCCCAGTCATCACCACTGTTGGCCCTTGAGCAAGGCCCTTAACCCCTGACTGCTCCCTGGGCGCTGCACCGCGGCAGCCCACTGCTCCTGTATAGTTAAGGATAACTTTGAATACGATGGGTCAAATACAGAGAAGGAATTTCCCCAAGGGGATCAATAAAGGTTTGATTATTATTATTATTTATTATTATTACCAGATTTGAGGAACTGTGATGGCATTTCTCACTGTTTTCTGATGTTTTATTGACTAAATAATTAATCAATTAACAAAATAATCATTAGTTCCAGCTCTAATGTGATACTCCTACCTGCCACCAAACCAAATAACTCCCAAGAAAATGAAGAACCATCACCTAATAAACAGGTTCTTCAATGCAAAGAAGCATTTTTAGAGTAGAATATGGAAGGCAGAGTGAAAGTTTGTTTTCCTTGTGATATCTTTGAACTAACCTTGTTAAACTGTCTGATTAGTGTTCTCTCTCAGTACTTCCAGCTCAGGCCTCCTCTCTGAGCCATGTTTCTGTCGCTGCAGCAGCCTCTCAGTGTTTCTTTATGGGAGGAGCGGCGCGACTTACTTCCCCACTTCTGCCCCCACTATGGACTTTTTTACATCCCTGCTTACGTTTGGCTGGCATAGCCTAATTTCCGCATTCCCAAATCCTCCCAGATTGGGATCACGTTTAAAAGTCGGGCTGATGCAACGATTTCCACTTTTTAAAATCTACTCTCGACCCTCGGCTGAGCAGAAGAAAGGACATTTGTTGCACCTGGGATCAAAGTCAGGTCGGTGAGCTACAAAAAAAAAAAAAAAAAAACTTCACAAGTCGAGAGCTGCTGAATCGTTTCTGTGGAGAGTTTATTGGCGCGCCACGCATCGGTCAGAGTTTGTGGAGGCGGCGGGTGGATCGGATGTTTTCGGTTATTCACTTTGGATTTCGGTGCAGCAAAGTAAACATGTCATGTTCCCGAGCATGCTGCAGAAGGGTCGGTTTCTTTTGTCTGCATGCTGCTGTTAACATGAATCCCCGGCGTGCACAATTCAGGACAAAATGTTCCTAGTTTGTCCGGTGTAACAGTGAAATAAGCGCTGCGTAATGATTCTCCAAACGCGGGTTTATCTAAAGCCGATCTGGCTGAAAAAGCTGTAACATTTTTTTTTTATCACTGCAGGTTTCTGATGGAAGGACAAAGTTACGTAAGATTAGTGCCGCACTGAAAAAAAAAAACTTCCGCTTTCAAGTTGACCAATTCAGCTGCTGTGCTGCTCCGATGTGCCAAGAAGTGACTTTGTGCCAAAAACTGATTAAACCAAAGTGCCTCTGTGTTATTCTACCTGCTCTGTGCCATAGATTATCACCAGTGCAGCTGTTTTTACCAGTTGAAGCAGCTTTAAAGGACCAGTGGAACTTATGCAATGCAGTTTTCCACTTGCCAAAAAGTGACTGCAGCCTGCACATTGGGACTGAGATGTGATTAATGCATCAAAATGACTTGATTTCAATCATAAGGCTATAATCCAAAGACTATAACCCATAGGATATCTGTAAGTCATGTTAATTGCAGTCTAAACTAAGATGAGACATACCATACACATGCCCTAACCCTAGACATTGAAACAATACTATAATATTGTCTACAATAATATAAAATACAATGCTTGATTACGCTATTAACTGCCAGCATTTAAAATTATTCAGTTGCAAAATTCCACAAAGACATACCTTTACTGTCACCACAGACCTAGAGTTTGGTTTATTTGCACAGTGTGACTTTCATTCAAGTAAAAGCTGCTGTAAATGTATATTAAGTGGGGAAATACAGCTTTAAAATAAAGCGCAGCATCAGTTTTTTGGCACGACACCGGCCACTGGGACACTCACAAGCAGCTCTAAATGCATATTTGTAAAGTAAACTGGGACATTCTAATGTATGGAGGTCAACACAAATCATTATAACACAGCCTAATCAGGATAAGTGAACTGGTTTCCTGGGACTTTCAGGAGCCGCCTATAATAATGCTGCCCTAATAAGAGGAGCTGTTTTAATCATATGTACACATATTCAGAACCATGATTTTAGGGTGGGTTTGGTATTCGCTGTGGTTAAAACTTTTGTGAAATCTAAATCTAAAACCTGCCGTTTCCATGTTACCGCTGCACCAGTTTCAAGACAAGTGTTGTTTATCACGTGCCTCCATCATGGCCTGGTGTGTCTTTTTGACCTGAAGTTTAGGGAAGTGCAAACTGAAAGTTATTCCCATGAGATTTTAATGTTGTTGTTTCTGCTCAAAGTTTAACTGACACATATAAACTCTTTCCTTAACGTTCGATCAGTCTTCACAGATGACAACAAGCCAGAAGGATGTTTTCTGTAGTAATATTTACATCCGATTCTGCCTGTTTATTCCAGTAGTGTGGGTTAGAGATTTCTGAGTAACTGACCTTAGATCATAGTTTTGAGCTGTGTCATGTGGCTTGGAAATCCGCTGAGCTGTTGTAGTAATTTCCTGTGTCTTTGGCCCGGCTTTGCTCACACACCTCTCCTCGTCTCTATCAATGAAAATGTCCACAAATTTGCCAGGACAAAACGGTGACAATCTGTTCACACAACACACATTACCTGAACGGTGTCATCTTTAATTTTTATTTTGGCCAAACAAAACCTGGCTCAATTTTGGCATCCATATTCCGCCTCCCCCTCAAATTAAGCCTCATATGGAGAAAGCCACAGTTAACAGGTTTTTCTTGGCAATTGCCTTTTTAGCTCTCGTTGGAATAAAATGGAATTTGAATCTGCTTTGTGCACTCTTGTTTAATCTTTCTTCTTGGCCTCTTGGGATTAAATAAGGTAAGCTCCTGCCAAGGTTCAGTAAATGGTAGCATATTCCTTCCAGAAAAAAAGTGTCAAAATAACAAAATAACCTAATGAGCAGCAGCCTCAGCATCCTGCTCCTGGAACAGAGCAGCAAATCATCACCCAGCTGTCTGCTAGAAGGGAACAGTGCACCTTGGGCAAATGCCTCCCCGAAGCAGACTGCACTGTAGGTCAAATAAAGCACTTGCATATGTATTTGTGTCTAATTTGTTAATGTGAAATGGCTGTTTTTCTCCCCTCGTGCCATAAAGCGCGCCCCAGTATGTGCTATAACGGGCAGCGCAGACAGAGTTTTATGTGTTTTTCATTGATCTGGTTTAGTTTCCGTCTGAGTATGTCTCCCATTTTCTCCCTCTGCCTCCTACTGTAGCTGTGGTCACGACCGAGTCTGACGCGATGCCAGGACAAATCCCAGATCCCTCTGTGACTGCGGGCTCCCTGCCCAGCCTGGGCCCGCTGGCTGGGATCTCGGCCACCACGCTGACTGACAAGCTCAAATTCGGCGACCTCCAGGAGTTTGGGACGATGCTGTCACCTCTGCACTTCCTGGACAGCTTTGGGAAGAGGCCCCTAGTCATCAAAACAGAGGTACAGGACACACTGAGACATCCATTACCCCTTTAGACTAATAATAATCATAATATACCCAGATTACATGCTAAGAGGACATTTCTATGCAACATATTTATTTCTTCATTTAATGTAACTGGTGTAAAAACGGACACATGCAACAATTACACAACATTCTATATTAACCTTACAGATTCTAGCTAAGGATGTGGTAAATGTCCTTTATCCAGTAAATCATAAACAGATTTGCTTAAAGTGAAAACACCTTTGCTGTTGAAGTCATATCTTAATCAACAGGACCATCTAGTGGACACAATGGGGCATGTTACTGGTATTAAAGTTGGAACCCCTTACCAATGATGTTCCAGGGCAAAATATGGCCAGGGTGACAGGAATTATACCAACAGATGGATCTTCAGCTATTAGACTGTGAGCCTCGAGTTTTGTTGGCTGACGGCAGGCAACTTGGTCATAGTGATGGCAGTAGAGATGATCTTTGGGGTTGGACTTTACTAAATTAACTTTCAGAACGACAAGCAAAAATACCTACATTTAACACAAATAAATGAAATAATCTCTTATACAAAGTTCTCTATGGTGCAGGGGGTGTCATCTTATGCACTATCAATAAACGATATTGAAAAAGTCCAGCAAGCAGTTAAACTCATATGGTTACAAGTGTAAACTGTAAAATGGTAATAACAAAAGTGTACCATTGCAAACCAGACTAAATCGGTTTGTACACAGTTAAAGTTGTTCCAGAGTTAAATGCTTTCATGCAATTAGTTTACATACAAATATACAACTTATTTCTTTTTGTTGGTAGCTGTGCTGGTATTTACATTTACATATTTTTTCAATAACAAATGTTTGCATCATTTAGCTCATGTTCAACCAGTTTAATATCTCATACCAATGAGATGTGACCAGACAAAAAATACAAATTGCAGTAAAAGGATAAACGCACATTTTGTTTTTGTGATCTCATGCATACCATGACTTAGATAGAACAATATAAACTGATCAGGCACAACATTAGGACCACTGACAGGTGAAGTGAATAACATTGATCATATTGGTACTATGTGGTGTTCTGCTGGAAAACCTTGGATTTTAACATCCGTGTTGATGAGACTTAGACACCCAAATAAACATTGTCCCAGAACAAACACACTCCCTCATGCAAATGGAAATCCCAAATGTCACTGGCCTACCCCCACAGGAAAATACACCCCACCACATGGCAAAAACATCAAACAATCAGGAACATGTTGAGGAACATGATAATGGCCCAAGATGTTGATCTGACCTCCAAACTTCCTAGAGCCCATTCTGATCAAGCATCAACAGGATGCAGTGGAACAAGTTGGATTGACAGAGGCCCCACTGCACAAGCCAGAGTACCCAAAGGATCCACTGCCCTGGTCCTGGTGCCAGACCCCATAGGACACCCTGAGAGGTCCTCTGGTCCATGCCCAATGGTTCAGAGCATTTTTGAGCACATAAGGGGGACCAACACAATATTAGGCAGGTGGTCAGAATGTTATGCCTGATCGGTTTAAGTGTTAACAATATACCATATCAGTAATATCACATTTGTTCGCAATAAACTGAATGATATGTGTCATGGCTTTCAGAAACAGATTACAGTATGAAACAATCCACTGGCTTCCAAACCGGATGTAGAGGTGTGTCAAAAACAAAACCAGAAATTGGTTGCTGATCACCCGATTCAGCAGCCACATAGTTATGAAGTACATCTTAGTGTTGCTCAACATCTTAACGCTATAGAAAAGCATCACTTCAATTGGCCTATCATCTCTCTTTTCACAGGTAGGTTTGTAGCTCCAGTAATGTGCTTTCTGTCATAGAATGAACCTTGAGCAAAGGACTAACATCAAGGTCTTGGCTAACTTGGGGTAAACTCCAGGAGAAACCCTTGACATGCTGAAGGACGTGGACGGAGAGCAAACAATGTCCGGAAAATGAGCGGCACAAGAGGTTCAGAATGGGGCAGGGTGATGTGGAGGATGACCTACAACCAGGATGTTCCTCAATAATAAGAACTGATGCCAACATCCAGAAGGTCAAGGAAGTGGTGTGGAGTTATCGCAGACTAACGATCAGAATGATGGCTGAGCAACTGGTATTGAACACGGAGATGATCAGAACCATCTTATTGGATGATTTGGGCATGCGGAAGATTTGCGCAAAGTTGGTGCCCAAACCGCTCTCTGAGGACCAAAAGACCCACCGTGTGGATTTGTCCTGGAACATTTTGAAGCAGCTAGAGGGCAACTGTCTAATAAGATGGTTCTGACTGACTCCCTATTCAATCCCAGTTGCTCAGACATCATTCTGATCATCAGTGCATGAAAAGGGCTGTGCAAGGAGACTACTAGAGGGATGGCGGGAAAGTACTCTTTTTGATTTTTGTAGGCACAGTCTATTAACTTTTCGATCAACCCTCATTTCAGTATTCTACGTTTCATTACTAAATGTATCTATGGTATTTTAAAAGTGCTGTATGATATCATAGTATAATTATTGCTTTAATAAACTAGTACATACTGAATTTGGTAAATATTGTCACCCTTTTCAGCAAACATCTGCTCATTTCCTAAAGTGTAAAAACTATCCTTGTTTCACACTCTGACCCACTTTCTATATAAATCTCAGGAAGTTGACGATGTAAATCATCACCCACACATCTCCTACGCATCCAGTTACAGGGGCTAAGGCCTAGTTTTCCAGCTGTACATCTGAGTATCATGGTAAACAACAGGTGTCATCTATCCAAATCCTCCTAAACTGTAAAATGATCTTTGCTTGCCATCTGCTGGAGCTGTGCTGACACTGCACTCTATACAGCCACACATCCAAATAGTAATGTTTATTTTCCATGCAGCCTTAACGTTTGTGAAGACTTACTCTCATACAATTGCAGGCAGGCTGCAGAGGGAGAGCCTGGTGTGGTGTAGTCCACAGGTTTCTTGTCGTGCTGATCTTTGGCGTAGATGTTGGCCCCAAACTCCACCAGGATCTCAATCATCTCAACTCGCATGTTTTTAGCGGCGTGGTGCAGAGGAGTCTCATGTAGCCTGGCAGCATTCACCTTAGCACCTACAAGGAAAAATAAAGTCACGTCAGGAAGAAGTAAGCAGGTGTTACTTTATATTTTCTTATTTCCAATAACTCTGAAATGAAAATACCAAAATATACGATAATGTGTTGGAAACATTAAACCTGCCTTTCTAACTTCTTATATGTCATATTTTAGATTGTTGGAATAATGTTTTGTTGTACTTATTTTAGCTTAGTTTCAATCACATTTTTTTGCTCTAAAAGAAATTAAATAATCTTACTGTTCAGTATACAAAAGTTTCAAAATATGAACATAATATATCAACATCCACATAGGAAGTCTTACTGATAACTAAAAGAAGTATCATAATAAGTCCAACACTGTAATATACAGTAAGCAACAAAGAAAAACGTGCATGTTTTTAACTGAATTTTGGCTTTTACAAAAACAATATTCAAAAAAGGCTGTCATGAAAAAGAAAATCATGAATTTGGTTGGTATTAGAACGGTTGGTGTTTGGTAACTGATCTTCTGGAATAGGAAAGGAAAAGCTTATAAAGTCATCTATGCTTGCAACGGTGTGACTTTTTACCAAACAAAGAAAAACTAAAATATCGTTTATCTGTCTCTTTGATTCCTGATCATCAAAATTGACCCTGAAAAACCCATATGGGTATAGACAGATTGTTCCTCACAGGCTGAAAGTACCTGCTATGACCTCATGTATTCTTGGCACCACAGTGTCAGCTGAGGTCACAGGTGTTATTATTAGAGATCAGCTAAACTGGAATTAAAACATCCACACTAATGACCTGCAAAATGTGAGACCAGTAAACAAATAAACAAGAGCCAAATTTAAAATGATGCATCATCTGGTTGGGTATATTTTCTGTTTTTGCACAGACACTCACCTGCATTGAGCAGCACTTTAACACAGTTTGTGTGTTCATTAACACAAGCCACATGCAGCGGGGTCCCATAGTAAAGATCGTATGCCTCGAGACAAGCACCCATGGCTATCAACAGCTCCACACAGTCTGAGTTACCTGAAATAAAATCACATGGCATAGTATCATTGAGTCTGTTTCACACAAAAAATGAACATTAGGCATGAAAATATTAAACGGAGGCACTCACCTCCTACGCAAGCCTCGTGAAGGGGTGAGGCTGTGCGGGAGGTGAGGGCAGGGTTGGCTTTGGCACCGCGCTCCAGCAAGAGCTTCACACACTCCATACTACCAGCTGAACAGGCATCACACAGGGGAGTGCTTCCATCCACATTCCTCGCATCCACCTGAGATGGGACACAGAATCACACATACAGAACTACTTCAACCTTTTACCACGCTATGTGTTTTCCTTATTTCACATACATTTTCTATCTTTACTGCAACATAGTCAGAGGATTTTTAACTTAATATTTGAGAAATATTTAGTAAATAAAATGTAGAATTGTTGTAGAGACAGATTTTCGATATCATCTAAAGCTTAAATTTAGGAAGATATCATGTTTTTTTCATGAAAAATTCAAAGTGTAACCCATGGTATAGCAGACATTTGTCTCCCTGGTTCACCTGAGCTCCAGCGTCCAGCAGCAGCTGCACACACTGGGTCTGTCCACGGAGGCAGGCCTCATGCAGCGGTGTGATGGAGTCCACAGCCACTAAGTTGACTGAAGCTCCACTCTGGATGAGGTTCCGCAGCTGGGAGGCCTGGCCGAGGGACGCTGCCTTGTGCACCTCTGTTCTCTCTACCCAGCAGCCTGCAGGGGAGCAGATCCAACTCTAAACACAAACCTCATAATAGGTAATATTATCCCCATTACAATTGGAGTTGTTGTTTTAGTGGGATAAATAAATATGCATGTTAACTATTTGAACTAACCATAACTTGTTTAAAATCTATTACACAGGGGAAAACTGTGACTGTCACACATAAATGACAATATAAATGGATAAAATCACTGACACAGCAGTTTAAACTCTGGGTCAGACAGGCTGCAACGTATGAGGTAAGGCTACTAGATAATGAGACTGGGTTCATGTCAGTCATGCATTGATGAACCACATAGAATACAATGAGCAAACTGCAATCATAAACAATCCCAGGAAGTTTTTGATTTACACAAAAGCTATATTAATTAGCTGATTTACAGGTAGACATGACATTAAAAATATGCACCAAAAGAAAATACATTAACTAAGATTATATTCTGAAGAAAGTCACTCTACACCTCAATATTTTAAACATTCTTCTGATAACACCTATGTGCATTTCACCTCAGTATAAAATGTAGTGCAGGACTTTGACTTGGAATGGTCTCATTCTGTGGTGGGATGCTACTCTGAGTAACAGGATCTGCTCCATCTATGTTGACAGACTGAAATGTGACTCTGGATGAATGCTAATGTGGCTGATGGATGTCAAAACACAATTACGCAACTGTTAGCTGGAGTCCATGCTAACAGTATGAGGTGATAATGTATAGGATGGCATAATAATGTTGAGCTGACAGTTAGCAAAAAAATCAATAACATTCCAGCTCTTTAAAGATTTTAATGCAACTACACAAGCATACTGTATTATGTATGAATTATTTACACTATGTTATCAGCACTGCACGTTTCTACTGTCATTGTCTCCCGTTACAGGTATTCAGCTATTCACACTCACCGTTACCACAGTCAGTGACAACACATATGTTGTTACCAGTTAGCTACACAGTGACGCCTGCTAGCACGTTAGCTAGCCGGCTGGCAGCGGTGCCAAACACGCCAACGTCAAACGTAGTGAAGATTTGAAAAAGCTCCTCCGTCACCGGCCTTGTCGTCTTTATTTCATACTCACCGATGTCTCCGAAGAAATACGGCTGCATATTTTCAATTTCCATCATCCGTCCGTTTCCCTTCCCGCAGAATCAGCGACGTTGACACAGAAGCAGACACGACTTGTTTGTAAACAGCCGCGTCCTCGCCGTCTACATGGAACTACAGTCACGTGACATACCTGGACCTCCAAGAGCACGCTGGGATTTGTAGTTTTTACACAACATGTATTTAATGGTCAGCGGCATAAAGCGTAATATTACATTACAATGCAATCGTGACTCACATGACATATATTAAAGAAAAACTGATAATAACATGAGATGCAATACCGTGCAAAAGTTCTAGGCCACCATTAGGTTTGTTGTTATAGCAAAGTTATAATAACTATACAGTTTATTTCTCAGTGTATGTATTAAAATACAACTAAAATGTACAGGAAACATGTACACAGTATTAAAAATCACGTTATTATATTATTCAAGGTTAGCTTTTTGCTGTAAAACATCACTTATTGTTAGATTATTGGACTTATTGGAACTTATTGGAAGCTCGCTAATATAGAAGATGTCTCAGTTATGTCATTCTATTCAAAATGCCAAAGATCACACAATTTGGCTAATATAAAGTCAGAATTTTGCTATTCTAAAATTAAATCCCCAAAAGAAAGGATACTCAAGATGAGGTATTCAAGCTGTTATGAAGAATCTGGAGGGGTGAAGGACAAAAAAAGCAGTGGAATACCAAGACTGTCAGTGTCTAATGAGATCTTCTAGTTGATCCTTCTAAAGTCTAAAGAGTTTTATCAGGACCTCTGTGGAACAGTAACATAGAAGAAACAACAACAACAAAAAAACACCTTTCAAAAGAAAAACAGGGCTAAAAGGCTGAAACATGCAAAAGCGCTCAAAGACTGGAGCAAAGATGAATGGAAAACTGTCCTGTGGAGAGATAACTCAAGATTTGAAATGTCTGAGTCCAGTGACACTACGTGAGGAGTGGAATGAGACAGATGTACACGAAAGAGTGTTTGCAGGCTTCGCTGAAACATGATGGAGGGTATGTCATAGTTTGAGGATGCACTTCTGCCTATATTGGGGGTGTTGTCCATATTAATGGAATCATGAATGCTGAAAAGTACATACAATTTTTGATTTAGAGACTAGCAAATAACTATGTAGTCTCATTACAACTTTGCTAAAACAACAAGGTTAAACGTGGCCCAAGACTTTTGGACAGTGAATATTTAAGTAGATATGTCGTCCATGCTGCTTCTTTTAAGACATTTTGTATTTAAGTCCATTCATATATCAGTCTGTAGTGATGTGGGATGATCCCAGTACTGAAGGTAGCTGTGGATGCGGTGGGATATATGCAGCTGACCTATGACCTCCGATGCTCTGGTACCCAGCATCATCCTCACAGCAATTCTACAAAGCTGCTGCAGGCTCAGAGGATTACCTGTCAGGAAACAGAGGTTTTCCGAAGGTTAGTTATAAGGATTTAAAAGCAAAGTAGAAACAGATGAACTGATTTCTAAAAACTGCCTTCTCTGACTGTAATTAGGAAGCAATGCAGAAATTTACTTTCATAAAAGCTGAGGCAGGTGTAAGAGGGAGACGCAGGTGTTGTGTAGTCCACAGGCTTTCTTCCCAGGTTGTCGCTGGCGTACACGTTGGCTCCAAACTCCACCAACAGCTCCATCATTTCCACCATATGAACCCGAGCAGCATGGTGCAGAGCTGTCTCGTGGAACTTAATTGAATTCACATTGGCACCTGAACAAAGTAGAGATGAGGTCAGACCTGTTTGTTTCGAGTCACTCCAGCTAACAAAAATCTGAAAGTCCATTCAAATACAGTGCTATTTTAGCTGTCAATAAATGTTGCATTTTCAGGCTTGTGTTGTTAGTTTCATGGTGTTCTTTTGATACAGTTTCTCAGAATCAAAATGCAGTGTACTCCATTTACAGCTGCCAGGTATTTCTGTCTTTCTGACCTGCACTGAGCAGCTCCTTGACACAGTCCACATGGCCTTTAGCACATGCTATGTGAAGGGGAGGACCAAAGTGGACGTCAAATGCCTCCAGCTTGGCACCGCTGGCTATCATCAACTTCACGACTTCGGGATTACCTGAGGGGAATGTAAGGTTTTACTCACAGTGCAGGTGTCTGATATGGTATGACTGGACTGACTAAACCCTGTCTTACTGATGCTGAAGGGTCACCTTGTATGCAGGCCTCGTGGAGCGGCGATGCAGTGAGAGCTGTGAGTGACGGGTTCACTTTGGCTCCATATTTCAACAGCAGCTTGGCACACTCCAGGCTGCCAGAAGCACAGGCGTTACACAGAGGAGTGCTGCCATGGATGGTACGAACATCCACCTGGAAGAACCAGAGAAACAGTTCTTACATATTCCTTGTAGCATTTTAGTGGCACATGTCACAGCTGCCAGCATCAGAATGTGAACACATGTACAATCTAAATATTTTATATCCGACTGTGTCACAGAGGTGTTGACTCAAATCCTTCCTGATACTGTAGGCTGCTTCACAAACTGCACAGTGCCAATATTTATTCTGTATTAGATTGCATCACTCTGTATCTGTGTTTTTGATAAGGTCCCAATCCTTTTTTTAAGGATTTTATTTTTTAACTTCTACACAAGTCAGGTTTGGGCCCTCCATGGAGCTTCATCTCACCTGGGCTCCAGCCTCCAGCAGCAGCCGGGCACAGTTAGGGTGAGCCTGTATGCAGGCTTCATGTAGAGGAGTGATGTTATCCACCGTCACCATGTTGACAGAAGCTCCACCTTCTATTAGCTGTTTCAACTGTAGAGCCCTGCCGTGGGATGCTGCTTCATGCAGGGCAGTCCGGTCTGCCCAGAAGCCTTATACACACATTAACATCAAAACAGAGCCTTTTCACAGCAGACACTTTCACATTTTTAGTCATAGCAGGAAAAGCACAGATGAAACAAGTTTCAATAAGGAAGGCTCAGTTCCATCATGTGTTCCAGTAGCCCATGACAATGAACCAGCATGTCTAATACGAGTCTGGCTTTAGCTCACCTTAACACTTAATATCTAATCAACTGCACATGTGCTTTTCCTGCCATGGCATGTCCAAATGTCTGATGTGAAAATGCTATAGCACAATACAATATATATATATATTTCAAATAAATACTTGCACAGGTCTTTAAAAAAGTACATCAATAACTATACCAAAAGAAATAACTAACTAAACTTTACTCTTACAAAGTTCACATAATAATTGCTATGGAAATGTTTAACCCTTTCATGTACAGCATCCAAGACAGTGGAGTTATTCAAACTTCAACTAAAACCACATTATCTCCCAGGCCTTCTCTATATTAAAAAGGACAATGATCATCTAGAAATATAGACTGCATCATAAATCCAATAATCTAACCTTTATTGATCCCCTTGAGGAAATTCCTTCTCTGCATTGACCCATCCTATTCAAAGTTAACCTTAACTATACATACTAGGAGCAGTGGGCTGCCACGGTGCAGCACCCGGGGAGCAGTCAGGGGTTAAGGGCCTTGCTCAAGGGCCCACAGTGGTGGTGACTGGGACAAGCGGTCGCTCTCACTTTCCCACCTCAACCTCTTGCCAGTCCGGGGGCTTAAACCGGCGACCCACCGGTTACAAGTTTCGCTTCACAAACCACTAGGTCATCACTGCCCCTGGTGTAGCTGGATTGGGGAGCAGTGATGGGGTTCTGGTCTAATCAGTAAAAATAAGAGGCAAGATGGAGGAGGAGCAGTCCACGTGAAAGGGTGAGCAGGGTCTGAGTGCAGGCGCTAATCCAGGACAGAAGTTACAAGTGCAAATTTACATACACAGTCAGGACATGGTAAATCACGCAAAAAAGGGGTATGAAAACTGAAACAATGAGCTAAAAGATGCTGAATTTCTCCACAGAGCTGGACAGTTAGGTGATGAATCTCTACAGATTTGTCATAATAAGCAACACTGTTTGCTTCAGTGAGTATATTTTCAATATGAAATATTTACGGTTGCTGCTTTATGGTGTGGTCATATTCCTTCATATTTATTGAGGGTGCAGATATGATGATAAAACACCATGAATGGATTACATGTTTTTTTGAATAGCATTCCAAAAGGAAAAACAAGGAAGGAAAACAAGGAAACAATAATTAAATTGTTGGCACTTAAACACGAAATAACTCATAACAAATCATGTCTGTCCTTCAGCAGCAGTGTCTCTGTCCTCCCTAAACCAGAGACATAGATGAATGACTCTCCAAATGCTTGATAATGACAGTCATTGCAGAGTTTATTCCAGAAGTTAAGATGTAACAGTGGAACATCAGCCCATGTAATGTTTGCCTCAGATTTGGTCCAACAACAGAGCAAAATGTGTGTTATCAGAGAACATGTGAAACTGGGACACTTTAAATTACACTGTGCCTTGAGAATAAAGACTTCCATGATTAATTAAGTTGCCTTGAATTTCTTTTTATCAGGTTGAAAGATTCTTTTTAAGTAGTACAAAGCTCTTTAGTCCTCGTCCTTAGAAAGAGGCATCTGTGGATAGAAATCTGAAGTTATATTAATTAACTTTCTCAGAGTGGAGGGTAAAATCACTGGAATCAGTATTTTTTGGAAGAGAGACAAGACTGCTCTGATGTCGCCAGTGACAGAAACATTGTTTCTGATCATACTGGTTTTACAAGCCAACCACTATACGTTTTGAATTGCATTTAAACATCCCATATTATATTCCTTTTCAGGTAACTAATAAAAGTCTCACGTGTCCCCAGCATGTGTCTTTCAAATTTTCAAGATATAACCTCTGGTTTTAGCCCTGGTCTAAACAGATTGTTTCAGTGTCTGTAACATTAAATATAATTGATTTGTGGCTGTTCATGCCCTCTTCAGGAAGACGACTCTCTCTGTACCTGGAAGCACATATCAAAACAGTTGACCACAAGGTATTTATGAGATCTGCGATCATTTTACATGGAAATACAGACAAATTCACAACACAGCTATTGTATTTAATGTGTGTATGGTGAGTTTGTCAGACAAAATGCGGTTGTAACATTAGTAGTTTAGTGGTGCAAAGCAATAAATGACAGCTCATAATCAAGTCTCAATGGGCCATGTTTCGGTCACTTTTTCAAACTAGTTCTGTTGTCTGACAACAGAAACACAAAAATATGTACACAACAACAGGGAATTTGGATCTATTAAATAAAATATATGTGAGCACAGACAGCAGGAAGAAAGCAAACAAGCAACATGAAAACACAATACCCCCCCAATTCCTCGTTTATTGGCAACATTTCTACATTTTCCCTAAGCATTTCTAGGGAAATGCACATAGTTCTGATCTGTGGGCAAAAGATCACAGCTAATGGTAATGCTATCTACTATAACGTTTTCCTTTTGAAAACTGCCATCAATATTAAAATGATTATAATATAATATTAATACAATATTAAATTATCTTGGGTTCCTCAGATTTTAAAAGTGCATGGCAACTCTAGTGTTCACTCTTGCAAAAAAACAGCAGAGCCTTAGCAGCAGAGACTTAGACATTTTAGAGTTAACAGAAGCAGCTGTGAATAATCCTTGACTGAGATTCAGCTGCTCGTTCTGAATGGCTCACCTCAGAAGCATCAGGCAGTGAGGGGGCAGGATTATGCAAATCTTTAGCTGGACAATTACTGGTACTTATTTACCAACTAAACTAAATTCTGGATCTAGTTCACGGGAGCTAGAGGCATAGCAATAGTAAGCGTCTTTCCCCTTTTATTGCTTTTCAACTCTGAATAATGGGAATTTAATTCAGCTTTTTTGACATAAATTTGCAAAAAGAGATTATTTTATGTCAAAATGCAAACAGATTTCTACAAAGTAATGCCGATTAATTAAAAATATAAAATGTTATTGCACAAGTATTCACTCACTACAAGTCAGTATTAGTAGATGCGCCTTTGGCCACAATTACAGCATTGAGCCTGTGTGGACAGATCTCAATCAGCCTTGCACAACTGGCAATTTTACCCCATTCTTCTTTGCAAAACTGCTCAAGGTTTGTCAGGTTACACGGGGATTCTGAATAAACAGCCCTTTTCAAGTCAAGCCACAAATTCTCAGTTGGATTGAGGTCTGGGCTCCAACTCGGCTCCTCCAGAACATTCATCTTATTGTCTTTAAACCATTTCTGTGTAGCTTTGGCTTTGTGCTTCGGGTCATTGTTTTGCTGAAAAACAAATCTTCGCCCAATTCACAGTTCTCTTGCAGGCTGCTTCAGGATTTCCCTATGCTTTGTTGCATTCATTTTACCCTCTACCATTACAAGTCTTCCAGGGCCTGCTGCCTAGAGGCATCCCCACATCCATCATGATGCTGCCACCACCATGCCTCACGGTGGGGATGGTCTGTTTGTGATGATGTACAGTGTTTGGTGTCTGCCAAACATAGCATCTACTTTCTACTTTCCCAGTTTATTTCAGAGTCTCCCACATGCATTCTGGTGAACTCTAGTCAACATTTAATATGAGCTTTTAGTTAGTGTTATTGTTGTTGTTGTTGTTTTTGCCACTCTCCCACTTTGACTGGTTATGAATGGGGAACAGTTGTTGTATGCACAGTCTCTCCCATCTCCGTCGCTAAAGCTCCCTCATCGAAGTCATATGTGTATTTAAGGCCTCCCTTGCCCGTCTCTTTTGTTGCATGGTTACTCCGTTTTTGGGGACAACCTGGACTAGGAAGATTTACTCCAAGGCGTAATCGGACTTTTCAGTTTTCTTGCATCTGTTCTCTGACTTATGCTTTTCAGTAACCTTTTCATGCTTGTAGTGTTCTTTTGTCTTTATGGTGCAGTTATAGCCAGGAGTACTGATGCACCAGTGATTGGACCTTCCAGATAGTACAATCACTTGAGACACATTCGCTGCATTCATATAATCTCTATCTTATTAGTTGTTTGACTTCTTGCATCAATTGGCTGCACCTGTGGTGAATTAGGTGAGTTACTTTAAAGGGGATGAGTACTTAGGTAATCACTTATTTTAGATAATATATTTATATTTAATTGACATTACTTTGTAGAAATCTGTTTTCACTTTGACATTAAAAAGTCTTTTTTTCTAAATTCTTGACAAAAAAGCCAAATTATATTTGCCATGTTTCAATGTTAAAAAGCAAAACGGAAACCTTCAAAGGTGGTGAACACTCTTTATAGGCACTGTATCTCGTTACCACTCTTTGTGTCCTTGCGTGACTTTTAGTGTATGATTGTGTGAACTGTTGCTTATCAGAGATTAGTTTGGAATGTTTTCATTGACTACAATTTTGACACAAGGTGAAACGATTCCAAATCAGCACCAAGAAATTTCTTAATACCACAAATGCCACAAACAGACATGCACACGTGTATGCCCGCACACACACACACATGCAGACAAATCACCCAAATAGCAGATCTGTCAACAAGTTTGTCTCAAATGTCAGCAAGTATTTGGGTTGGGTTTCTGGTGACACCCCTCCCCTCCACAAATGCTTTTACTAATTTTGGGTACATTCAGAACATCAAAAGGCCAGTCTTTGTATAGAATCCTTAGCTATTTTGTTGAAAATATTCACTGTTATCCTTCATTATGAAAACACTCTTGCTGCCTACCCCTCCTCCAGCCTTCTGGCAGAATTATAGCTTCCTGCACTCTTACAATAAGCAATTTGCTGTTGCTTTGTTGTGTGCAATTATTTTTTTAAAGATTTTTCTCGCCTTTTTTTTGAATGCACAGTGGAGATGCAATGTGGGAGAGAGAGCAGGGGAATAAAACACAGCAAATAATCACCAGATAGGAGTTGAACTAGGGTTCGGCTGCTCATGGCATATGTGCCCATGTAGTGTGAGTCCACCACTCGGCCAATTGGGCCTCTCCAGTTGTAGGCAACTGTAACAATAAGCAAGACTGTTTCCATAAAGAAAAAGCCAGGGGTCTTATTTATGCTAATACATACCATCTCCTCAGTCCTCATTTGATCTATCAATCCACTCCTCTCTACTCTCACATTTTAACTTAACAGATTTGTTGATTATCGCTAACAAAACAAGAGAGCTCTTCAGCTTCAGTGAACGTGAAGAATACCCCCAATGTCCAATCGGCACATTAAATTCCATTCGTGCACTTTGTTGCGGGGACATGCTGTGTGGGAGGTGATGACATTTACAGCGCTTCATGGGACAATGAGAAAACATTTCATGCATGTCACTATACTTTCAGGAAAATGTGACTGTTTCCTATTGTGCATGTTGGTTTCATCCCATGCCGGGAAGCGTACCCCACACTAGCAGCAGATGTAACAACTCTTCACAGCAGGGTGAATTTTATATTACGTTTCCTTTAATGTGATGCATGTCTGTACTCAGTTTCCATTCTCTGGGAAAAAGGCAAACTCTCAGCTGTTATGAGAAGAGTCTACACACCTCTGGTTTACTTTGATTAATCCCCGTTCTGTTGCTGTCAGGCTGGGAGTTGACTGTTCATTTAAAGATAGTGAGTGAAGGTGTTTTTGACTACATCAAAATGCAAAGAACAACACAGTTGCACTGATAAAACCCTATTGATGTGACCTGTGTTTAACAAACAGGTGCTGAAGTCTCCGTTTTTTAAGTACTTTACTCCTTAAATAAGGTATTTAGCTTCTTTTTTATATTTTATTTCCTTATTAACCTTGTGTATGTGTAGACTTGCTATTGCATGTTGGATGAAAGGACCTGCAGGGATGAAAGCTTCCTGAAATTAAACATGTGGTTAAAGAAATGCTCCCTTCCCTAATTTATCACAAACTTAGAAAGTAATGTCCTGAAATTACCATAACAATAAGACTTTATTATAATAAATGTCCTTGTTTTGTGTTCTGCTTGTGACAGTGGAAAATCTTGGCTTTGACATCAAAGTTGCTCTTTTTAGTAATGCTGGGACCTGGTTGGTAACGGCTTCTGGTTTATATGTTTTTTTCGTAAAAACAAAAGCAAACACGGGCTTCAAGAACAAAGCGATTAACTGTTCTTAAACAATAATCATAGTCTGTTGTAGGGTGACAATCCTCCCCATGTTTTTTTCTTCCTGATTGTCACCTTCATTTAAATTGCAGATAAGATTTAACCCACTATGATGCACAATGAACAAATTTTCTTGAACGCTCCTATGTTTTTTTTTCTCTTGTTTGCGCATAACATTTGAGACTTCAGTTCAGCTGATGAGAAATTGAACTGATGTGGAAATATCTTGTCTGTAGTAACATTTTCTCAGTAAATCTGCAACAAAACAATGTTTTATGTTAATTACTATTATGTGACTAGAATTTCAATCATCCTGTTTTGAAGTCAGGCTTTGCCCTAAAAACCACTGGCCCCAACTCATTGAAGCAAAGAATGCAAACAGATGCCATAATGTCGCCTGGACATGAAAAACAAAGTACATTTGCATGCAGTGTAGTGTGACTTTGTGCCCTGGGAGCTTTGCCAGTTTTTATAGTAGACAGAGATGAACTGATGTACCATTGAAGAATGTTAGAGAAAATAGATTGCTGACAATAATTTGAGGAGAGGTGTTGGAGAATCATGGACAATATTTTCCTCAATCTGTTTTAAAGGCAGAACTAAGCAGAATGAAAGAGTGTTGTCACACTGCAAATGCTGTAGGTTGGGTTGTTTTGCCAAGAGCAGTATTATTTATCAGAATATCTCAAAAGACATTGTAGTAGAGTATGAAAACAGAATTGCATTTTCATAGTTGTCACATAGTACAATAAAATCATTCGGTTATTATTACAGTTAACTGAACATCCGATTGCCAGCTGTCCATTAGTGTGGACCAGCTGGTCAAAAACTCCTTTTTAATGGCTGATGAAGACTAAAAAGAATCCACGACACTCTGGTTATCATAATCCATGCACAAAGAGTTAAGGCATGCTGTGAGGGCAGCAACAGTGCAACAATAGCATAAAGTAGTATAATAGCAACAAAAAGAAGCTTTAAAAAAAAATCCTATTAAAATTCTTCAAAATGCTGCAATTACTCTCATCAAACTATGAGAGGAGAGCAACATCAGTAGTTAAAATAAAAATGAAAGGCTTCATTATGCCTGTATAACCTCCTGACAAAAAGGTAGAGCTTTTCCAAATTCTTTTAGTGTCTTAGTCATTTAGTTTTGTAATTGTTTGAAATGTTCCAGTGCATTGCTGTCTCTTACTCACATACCTTTTATCAGGAAGTCATTGAGGTGAGATGAGGAAGACTAATTAAACAAATTCAACAAAGTCATGTCAGACTCGCTTAATATTCTGTGTTTTTGACAGAACTAATAAAGTGCTGAGCTTTGCTGCCATACCTTCAGTCTTCCTCTTGTTCCTGAAGGAAGCAATATATTGTCCATTTCTCTACACCCTAAAAACACGTTTAGGCTAAAAAATCAAACAAACTACGTAACAGTTTGCATTAGTCTTTTTGATTTACGACAACTTCTGAGTAAATTATGTTCAACCATTGAACCAATGAACTATGTGGAGGTGAATTAGTCTTCCCTCAATAATGAGTGGTGTTTTAAATTGCCAATTACTTAGTAACTGGTAGCATAAACATGAGTTTGAAAACTCAAAGTGGAGAAAAATTAAGTTAGCAAACCAGTTTCATTAATTTACTATGACTTGAATTTTGTTTTAAATTAATTACCACAAAAATCCCTAAATAAATTACACACAATATTAAGTTCATTCAATTACCAACATTGTGTTGCAGTTTTTTGATCAAAACAATGTTTGTAAATAAAAAGGTTTATCTATATCAATAGATTTGATTTGATTTTTTTTATTATTATTTTTTTAATCTTGCAACCATGCACTTGAATAAGTGGTGATAACTGAATTTCTTTTTAGAGTGCATGCTTGGTGCAGCTTTTGTGCTGTTTTCCCTCCCAGCCAAGATAAATAGTGGCCCTGGTGATACGCATGTGTTTCTTGTTACAACAACAGCACGTGAGAACTTGCAACTACAGTTTACAGAAGGCGTTTAAGCTGCCTAATGTTCTGCTATAATAACCCATGACATAAAACAGAGTATGGCAAAGATGTCATTAACTCAGCTAATGACAACATTACCGTTCTTTTATCATGATTGTTTTAATCATCATTCATCTATATGAATGCCATTCATGTGAAGATCCACATTTGTGTGCATGGGAACAGTGGGATTCACACACAATGCACACAACTGAGTCTTTGTCATTCGTATTACATCTTTGCAAAAGTGCATACCACCTAAAAAATGTGTTGCAATTTTGAAATTTATTGATCCCCTTGCGGAAATTCCTTCTCTGCATTTGACCCATCCTATTCAAAGTTAACCTTAACTATACATACTAGGAGCAGTGGACTGCTGCGGTGCAGCGCCCAGGGAGCAGTCAGGGCTCACCACAGTGGTGGTGACTGGGACAAGCGGTCGCTCTCACTTCCCCACTTCAACCGCTTGCCAGTCTGAGGGCTCGAACCAGCGACCCACCGGTTACCCCACTGCCATAGAAAACAGTCAGTTGTTTTTTTTTTCATAGTTTTGAATCTGGTATTGATTCTCACATCATAAGACAGGAATAGTTCAACATATTGTGAAATACACATCGCTTCTGGCTTAGATTAGAAGACTTTCATATCTGTTTGTTAAAAAAGACCCTTGAGCCAGCAGACAGAGCTTAGTTTAAGTCTCACAGTGAGCCTGGATCTTTCAGGTTCTGTCCAAAGTTTTTTTTTAAATCCACCTCCCAGCACCTCCTCTGAAGCTAATTAAAGCATTTCGTCTAATTTGGTTAATTCATACCAAAACCAAAAATCAGGCAAACTGCAGACACTCCAGGAAGTCTCAGCTGTTTCCATCACCTGGCTGTGCTCTCGTATTTCGGTGAGAGACTGGTAATGACTCTTATGAAACTTTCAGCAAGATGGCAAATACACACATTTCCCTAACATGTCAAACTATTCCCTTAAGGTTACTAAACTTTAAAATGTGGCGCTGTAATGTACTAAATAAGGGTTAGCACCCGCGATGAAAACATTTAGAGTGAGTATGTCAGATGAAACCGCCACTTAAGATTGTCTGGGGCTGCCGACCGCATTAGTGTAAATACATTTGAACCCCATCAGACGTTCATAACTACTGCATGTGTATCTGTGCTTAAACAACCACTTCCAGTAACGTAAACCTGAGCCCTCATTCATTTTTTCAAAGTAAATATACAAAAAACACATTAGCTCTGCTCTTTGAACTATATGGTGTATTTAATCATGCTCAGGCTGACGGTGGAGCCGAAACATCACCGTGTGCGTGTTTCCTCGTGGATCTGGAAACTGTTGATTGAGAGAGCTGATTTGATCTGAAGGGGAGCTACGCTATGAAGGCCCGTGTGTGAAATGGGAACTGACAGACTGATCCAAATAGCACCCGCAGATATCTAACACATAAAATATGTTTAAAGGCTGACTGAAATGTCTGGCTTGTCTGGGGGTTATTAGACTAGATAAAACAGCCAACTCAAAGCTGACAATTTCCCATCACTGTGGCAAAAAGATGATTTTTCCACTCCCACCTAAACAGGCAAAAAATAGCAGCTAAAATGTGTTTGCATTGTTTACATAAATACGGCAGGATCCTATAAGAGGAAGTGAGGTCAGCGCCGGCTTCAACGCTGCATTCTGCATGTTTACAGCTGTCAAATGTCTCGGAGGCTGTTTTGATTTTCTACCAGTCTAAACTGTGTGACTTTGGTGGAAAGCAGATCAGATTAGAGGATGCAGTGCAGATAAAGCCAAAGTCATTTGAGGGAAAACAAATTAATGCCATATGAAGTTTTGGTTGAATGTGTTCCTTTCAGAGCCCTTGTTGTGTGTTCAGATTGCTTTGATGCCGACCACATTGTGCTCACACGAACAAACTTGTGGACACACATACCGACACATAACGCACATGTTCTGAAATCATAAGCTGCTGTGCTGTCTGCAGTCATCTTTAATGCACACCGCAGTTGTGTTTTATGCTCTTTGTCAACCACTCAGAATGGCAAAATATCCTGGTTTATATCATGATCGTCTGCTAATGTCGTTCAACTGCTGTGAGCAGTCGATGCATCCAGCTTTCAGATTGTTTTAAAAGATTAGTTTAATGCGGCCACTGTTTTGGTAATGGTGATTTGACAGCATGTAATAACTGCTGTGGTCTGGGCTCACACCAGTATAAAGTCCATTTTCTTGTGACACATCTGCTTTAGATCACAATTTAGAAAACCAGGAGGAAAAGTGTGAATACATTTGTTGTTTTGGTTTAAACTACAGTAAAAATTTAAAAGCACTTACATACTTAGATCAAAAAAAAGGATGAACCTGCCATCAGAATGATGATTAACGAGTCTTAATTCAAATAGAGGAAGTCGCTAACGTATAATAGCAAATGAGTTAATTGGAACAGACAAGAGAAGTCAAACCTCAGTCTGACAGATGAGCTGGTGTCAGCAGCTGGTCCAGAGCTTCGTAGGCTGATGTGGATACCAGTCATCAAGGTCGGGTCATCCTGTCATGAGACGTCGTGTGGAGATTTGACCTCCAGTCCACCACCTGACATAACCCAGCCCCGCTCATGCTTATTGATCTTAGAGACACACCGGCGGTTTCTTTTTTTTTTTTACCTAAGAGAAGATAACAGAGGTGCGAATTAAAAGAGGGGCAAGTTGGAGCAGGTGAAGTGCCAACACCTGTGGCTGATGCTCATTTAACAGTATAAATCGTTGTAAAATAGACCGGATGGTGTATTTCTGTGACCTCATCCAGGGACTTTGGCTTCAACAAGGAAGAAAATTAACAGGGAGCTGTTTAACCCTTCCTTATTGCTGTATTTGTGATATTTCTTGTCTTTTCGGGCAGAAAAACCATCCTTATGTGAGATATCTGATTTCAGCTGACAGTAAAAACATGGTTTAGATAGCCTCTGACTGACAGGCCAAGGCCTTTAGGGCCTCTACTGGAAAACAGAGCTGCTCGGTTACAGAGGGCCTGACAGTGACAAATAACACACTGGGCATGTACTCTTGCTCGAGCATAGAGAATCTTAAATGACTCATTTCCTGCCTGTATTAATACAGTTCAAACATAAACATAGAGAAAGAGAGGTCACATGAATCAACACTTCCTCAAATGCTGACACAAAGGAAATTATTTCAGCTTTGTAAATCGGCACCAGGAGTTACCCTTCACCTGATCCTCCTGGGTCAAGCAAGATTTGTTTTCAAAGCTTGCAGACTACACTTCCTATAGAGCGTTGGTGGTCCTATAAGTAAGTATAATCACAGATATGTCTTTACCCCCCCTTCTCTTCTGTCTCTCCTGCTCTACCAAAGTAACCATTCTCATTTAAAACCAGATCTTATCATGTCCAAGGACTTCCATTCTTCACCTTGGCAATGACTTTAACATCTAACTATAAATTCAAAGTGATACAGTTTTGGTTTTTACAAATTTCCCTTTATATCATCCGAAATGGGACAAAAACAGCAGCCGGATGAAACACAAACCAGCTAATGTTCTCCTTTATGATATTATGCATCAAACATTTTATTCACGCTAAAAAAAAAATAAAGCACAGCTTGACTCTCAGGAGGAGAGTTGTTGGTTTTAGAAAAATGCTCCCCTTGGGTGAGCAAATGGAACCTAAAAGACTCCTTGGTTCCTTGTCTTACAGTATTGTGATTGATAATATTAAGTCACTAATCTTTCTGCCAGAAACACAAAACAATAATAATAAGAAAAAAAAGATGCTATGATGTGTATCACTGAATCCATCCCACTTTAAGAATTGACTGTGTTTGATGGGCACAATTGGAAGGGATTTCTGTGCGTTTCAGGAGATGTCATGTACTATAAAAGGAAGCCTGAAAAGTCAGACAGATTTGTCACAAGGTTTCATTATTGCAGTCTTGTGCTTTGCGCATAGAATTACATGGTTTTCCATATACTTTAGTCATGCAACTCTCAAACCTTGCTGTTATGAAGCCTCATGATCTCCTGGAAATCCTTTTGCATATGATTTGTGACCACAGAGATTTGGATCATTTATTAGTATGCAAGTTAAATACGTATAGTACCTCTTCATGATAATTTTTCATACATTTTATATTTTAGACACAAACCGCTTTAAGAAATTATCTGTATTTTCATTCTGAACTGCTCATTAAATAAGAAAAAAAAAGTCTCAGCAGACCTGATATATTCAATTTGCCTGTCTACTCAAAGCTAAGGTCTATTCAAATGCAAACTGATTAAACTTCTTTGTAAGAAACAGACCTGCAGCTGAATGTAAAGCAAGTCAGGGGGACGTTCTTTGGATATTGAATTTTATTGCCCAAAAATGTGTCTATAGATTTAAACATTAGGGACTTGAGTGCACTAATCTGCAAGTATACATACCATCAAGTAGAAAAATCTGCCTCTGTCTCCTGGGGGAATGTTGGACATTCCTGAACTATGGAAAGCAGGGACCTCTGAGTCAGTCAGGTCATAGCCTCTTGTTAAATG
Organism: Chromis chromis; assembly: GCA_900302755.1. Classification (NCBI taxonomy): domain Eukaryota; kingdom Metazoa; phylum Chordata; class Actinopteri; family Pomacentridae; genus Chromis; species Chromis chromis. The sequence continues at coordinate 4,698 of OMNN01040162.1, read as the reverse complement.
AGCTGTATCTGGTACTAATGGACACCGATTACTGAGAGACAAGGGATTTCCCATGCTGAAGTTTCAGTGAAGGTATCATATAGTTGAAACTGCTGATTTAGTGACTATGTTCAGTCTATGTGAATGCACCACACTGCTTGGATAAAAATTGTTACACGAATATGCTTATTTAAAAAATCAATCTGGAAACATAAGAATCTTTTTGATTGATATAACAGGCTTAAGAGCAATATAAAAGCAAACACTGTGGAGCAAAACCTTCACAGTCTTTGTTCAACAGTGTGCTGAAAGACCTATAATATCAATTTTTTCTCCATTAATTTTTACTGTCTCTCTTGTTCCTCCCAACACACGCGTGCACATTGTTTAAAATATACTTGCACTGCTGCACAACTTTTCCATGATCAAAAATCCAGCCTGAAAGGTTTGCTTTGTCAGTGATTTATTAAAGCACCTTTTAAATGCTGTAACATATGCTTGGTTCTTTTCATTTGGCAAAAAAAAGTTTGCTAGAGACATCCGGTACAGAATAATGGGCCAGTTGAAGGCTCGAAAACTTGTGGCTCCACTTGTGAAGTTTACGACATCTCAAGGAGAGAGAGTTATTTATTCTACTCGACGAGAGAAATACAGGAAATGTCTCACGGTTACATTTTTTCCTCCTTGCACCAGGTACTGTATGCGTTTGATTATGGTTTCATAAAAATGGTGGATTTAAAAAAAAAAGTGAACTGTAATCACTTTACCACACCTGTATAGACTGGCCCTTTCAAAATATAATTCGTTACTAACTTTAAATGACTAAAATGTGTTTGGCGAAGATAAAAAATAAGTACATCCAAGCAGCCTCTGCAGAGTAATTCTGTTTTTATAGACTCATCTGACATATTAATAATCTTTCCTACAACTTACAGTTGGCTGATTCACTATGTTTTGTCAGTGAAGTGCACACATTTATTGCTACAGTCAGTTTTTTTTTTTTATAATAAAGGATATAAATCTAGTTTACTGTATGTAATATATAAAAATGCAGCCTTTCCATGTGTCAGCAACCACTCAATAGAAAATATTGGCAAGTGAAAAATGTTTAAAACAAGCAAGTGTGTGTTCAAATGTGTCATGTGATGCTGTCTACTGACTTATTACCATGTAAACAAATGTAAAATTATCTGCATGACTTAAAAAATTATGACCAAGTTACATAATTCTCATAAAGTCAGAATGACGACCAGGCTGCAGCACAGAGTTGGGGCTCCACTTATGGCCACATATAATATTATGTTATGATACAGAAACATAAGGAACATTTTTGTTTTGCCAGCTGGATATGACTGCACTCAAAACTGGTGTCAAATACTTCAACTACCAAAGGAATATGTGTTGAAATGTGATGCAGCATCCAGTTGACTGTGAGCACATTCTTTCCGAGATGTCAAAGTTCGGCTTTGTTAAGTTTTATTCATATATATATATCAGTACTACTTTGCTGCTGCTGCTGCTGCCTGGTGCAGTCTGATTATATGGGCTGTGTATGATTTACGTTCGCAAGTCAAGTTGTAAACAGTTTGGTCAAAAGTGTAAAAGCCCACCCACTATGGGAGAAAGCATTTTGTTTATGGCTTACAAGCTGATTAGTGGCCTTAAAATGTCACTCTGGACAGAGGTGAAGACACATTTATTTCTACCCAGGAGGCTAAACTAGGTCCATTGTGTGAGAGTCTTTGCTTGCACATTTAATGAGTAAAGTACTCAGATAAGAGAGCACAGAGATGCTGGGAGCAAACACATCACTTCTCTATTTTCTGAAATTCAAATTATGTCAGATTCTATAAAGAACTGCACTGAGAACACAAAGACATGCCTTTCCTGTCACATTTTCTTTTGTGGCATGTTGTAAATTAGCCTAATGTTTGATCAGGCAGCGAATCCTTGTTCGCTTTAATCATCTTGTTTAGTGTAGGATGAAAGAATACGGAAACCATGACAGCAGAAGATATCGTTGATGAACACCAGACAGGTTAACTGGTTGCTGATGGCTGTCTGGTATGTATTAGTGGAGCTTTCCTTCACTTTGAATGTGTCACACAGAGGACCTTTAATCTAAGAGCCTCATATGGAGTTACCTTTTGGCATGTGCAGGATACAGTTATATTAAACATATTGTTTTGATTGGACAGTATAAAGGTCAGAATAAAGCCTGGCATGCACATTGTCATAATTACGTGATTCACTTTCATGCAAATTTAGACATTTAGTGTCAAAAACGTACCATTCAGCTCTATGTGGATGCACACAGACCATCCATTGCATTATAAGATTGTGCATCTTGTATTAGTGTTGTCTTTTCTATGTAAGTTCTCAAGTGAAACCAGCGCTCCCAGTTGTTCCAGCCCAAGGTACATCATGTCATCATGTTGACTGCACTGCTGTCATTTTTATGGATGAGGCCACCCATCTGTGGTCTTGCTGAGTAATCTCAACGTCGCTCACTAACACATCGTTTTTTTACTGCATGGCTTTGTTCCCAAATCACCCCAGTCTTTGCTGTGATCCAGCCTGAAGTCTGGAGATCTGTACAGCTGTTACAGTAAGACACCAGCACAAGACATCTTCATATTTCATTGCTAATTTGATGCCAGCTGGAAAGAAACTCCATTATTATGCTAATACTTATAATCTGATTATAATGTGGAAAAGTCCAAGTATCAAGGATCTTTCTCACTAATGCACCCCGACCATGGAGATGTCTGGGCTTGAATAATTCTGATTGTCATTGTTGCTAATTTTGCTATGAAACACTTTAGTCCTCATACACTCATTCTTTACACTTTGCACTGGAGAACTGTTCGTGCTGAGGGGATAGATACCTTTTTCACAGAGGCAGTGGTCACAAAGGATATTGCCTGTTAAAGTATTGTTCCAATTGTGTGTGTTAATTGCTCGCACCACATGTTCTCATTGTTTTCAGATGTTATATTCATTTTGCCTAATGCAATTGACCGGCATGATTATCATGCAAAGGTTGGCTCAAGTATAAATACTCCATATTCCTTGTGCAATAACTGATGGATGTGCAGTAAATGTCAGTTAATCAGAAAAAGTCTAAGTTGTTTAAGGTCTCATAGAAAACTGCTTAAACTCCTGCAGAAGTATTTTTGCCTACCAACACAAAGGTTTACTCCTGCTGGCAGAGGCTGGCAGCCTGACATTTATCATAAATTTCAGAATATGGAAAGCTAGAAGGTCACCTTTCATATCCTCTCATGCCTTTGACATCTCTATGTTAGGAAGGTAAAAGAAATTACAGAGGGAATGATTTTACCTTCCTGGCGATCTTGGAACAGCCACTTCAGTGGTTTGAACTATGGGCCAAAAACAACTGAGGGCCAAAATGCAGTTTAACTATGATATACTGCTGCTGTCAAATGACAATGCTGTATTTTCCAATTCCCCAAAACTGAACAAAACAATTTATTTTTTTCAGGTTGACAACCATATAATTTGGGAATTACAGTGATTTGAAAAAAAATCATTGCCTACTCACCCAGAAAATAAGAGACAGTTGAATATTTTAACATCACTTTCAACAGGAAATTGCTATTTCTTACAGCACTGAATACCCTTATTAAGGTATACTACATATTCAATGACAGCCTGAAATACCACTAACTGTAAGCTACGGTAACGCACTTACTTTTCTTTCATTTATCATTTAATTCAACGCTCAGAGGCCTGTGCAGATTTTTCCAGCTTGCTCCAAAATGCTGCTCTTTATAGAGGAAGCACTGCCTGCAGTTTGTCATGTGTTAATATTTATCCAAGAACGCATCCCCCTCGAGGATCCAAAATAATGGGGATTGTTAAAGAAAACTTTAATGGACTCTGCTTCTATTGTTTTTGGAGTTTTTTCTATAAAACTTTTAGGACAGCACCCTGCTGAATGAAAGAAGACCAGAGTGTGCTGTTTTATGTATGTACTTCCTAAAACACAAGGGTTTCATTGTTGGGGGTGTCAGGGGAGAAAAGATGGGTCTGGGTTTCAGAAGTTTTCTTTAAAAAAAAAAAAAAAAAAGGATTTCAGTCAGACACAAGGTTTAGATTCAGCATGAAGACGGGCCCTGGTCCTCGTGGGTGGTGAGAGAGAGTATGAGCTGATGATCACAGAACTACACTGCCACCTATGGTTGTTTAAGTAGTCCAACATAGGTCTACAATTCAAGTCAATTCAAGATGATTACAGTGTGATGGAAATTCTATACTCTTACTAATTTACTATGTTTTACTGTTGACACTAGGTATATCATTTGTTTCATGTTTCTTATATTTACTGTGCACTCTCTCATGTGAAGGTTTGTCCCTCATCCTCTCTTGTTTGTATCAGCTTGACCCTGACACCTTGCACCACACAGGAGGCCTTATCTTTATCTATCTATCTATCTATCTATCTATCTATCTATCTATCTATCTATCTATCTATCTATCTATCTATCTATCTATCTATCTATCTATCTATCTATCTATCTATCTATCTATCTATCTATCTATCTATCTATCTATCTATCTATCTATCTATTCTATCTATCTATCAGGAGACCACAAAAAATAATTCTGTGGAGGCCTCGGCAATCGTGCATTGCTATAAGAACGGCTAGAAAAACCACAAGAGACTGACCCCAAACCTTTTCTCCATCTGCTGGG
>OMNN01040160.1:0-56331 GCA_900302755.1 Chromis chromis | reverse complement strand
GGCAGTAAACTCACTTGCAACGATCAGATAGAAGATGTTATAATGCAGGCACATACACCGATCAGGCAGGTGGTCATAATTCACCGATATGCACATTATCCAAGGCCGAGTATCGTGTTCTATCTGAGCTTTACAAGCTATCTATCTATCTATCTATCTATCTATCTATCTATCTATCTATCTATCTATCTATCTATCTATCTATCTATCTATCTATCTATCTATCTATCTATCTATCTATCTATCTATCTATCTATCTATCTGTCTGTCTGTCTGTCTGTCTCTCTGTCTCTCTGTCTGTCTGTCTATACTATATTATTACTACATTAATTGTTTTTATACATATAAATAGCCTTCATTAAACATTAAAAGGCCAAAAATAAACATGGTGTCATGTAAAATTAAGGCTAGAAAATATTATTTATTTATGAAAGATTATTGTAGTTTTATGAGATGTTGTACATAATAATAACAATATTAACTGTTACTGTAACACATTTACTTTGGGGGAAAAAGTTTGCGTGTTTTAGTAGTACATGAGTAAATCCTGCCAGAACAGGACAGACTAGGACAGGCTACCTTTTTTAATCAAATTCACAGATTCATAATTTCATAAACAAAGTCAAAGAGAGGTTCAGGTTAGTTATATATGTTTCTTAATTTGCTGATGAATCTTAGTCTAAGAAACAGTAGGAGACAGTTTCCTTGAATGGTGCCAGTTTGAAATGCATAAACTGTTTAAAATTTGATTGGGGGACATTTGGAAATCCCTCAGCAAGGAAAAAGCCTCTAGGCTCAAATATGGCAGCTCTTCTTTTTCTCTACTGTCTTGCTCAAGAGTGTTGAAACACCATAAGGTGGTTTAATAATGTGCCACACTCTAATTGTTTTTACTGAGCTCATTAAGTATTTCATGTTTTGTAGAGAGAGAAAATCAAACTATCAGTCTCTGGGATGGCGGGTCTAGAGCTGCAAGTAAATCCAGAGATAGGTCATGGGTCAATTTTTATTTCCATATAATGGAAATATATCTTAATATTTTTTAGGATTGGCTGTAAAGGGACCAAAGGTGCACTGAAAAGAAAAGAAAAATATTTACAATAACAGATCATTGAGTAGTATTAGTTATTAATACCACAAATGACTTGCTGGGTATCGTCATATTATAATGTGTAAGGCAGAGAGAGACAGGCAGGCAGGCAGAGAGAGGACAGTGAGTCCTGAATGAGCATGTTGTTGTTTCCTGTACTGTGCCTCAGTGTGTGGAGGCCCTGCAGAGTCACAAGCTTATTAGAGAGTAATTGGAGCACAATAACCAACGAACAGCTGACCAGTGAGAGTCTGCTGGATGTGGAAGTGGTGGTATGAGTCTGAGACATCATATATAGAGCTGTACTAAAAATTCAGGCGCTTTATTTATCATGCTGTACCAAAAGGGATGCATGTGTTTGGTGCCAAATTCTTTGTGCAGAATGAAAACAAACACACAGCCAGAGTCATAAAATCCCCCATCATCTGACAATAAAATCAAATAGTCCTGACACAGATGATTTGGGTCCTTTAGAACACTGATCTCAACATTATTGAGTCAGTCTGGGATTACATGAAGAGACAGACGACACTGAGACTGACTAAATCCCCAGAAGAACTGTAGATGTTCTCCAAGATGCTTTGGCAATTTACCTGCCAAGTACCTTAAAGAACTGATGCTGTTTACTCTCTGTTTACTGCATTTTATGGCCCATCATTTGATAAAAAACTACTCATAGCATTTAGTTTGAAAGGCTAAAGTGAGATAAACTTACACTGTGTTGTAGATGTAGAGCTTTACCTGATGAACAGAGGCGCCGCCAAGAGGTCGCCACGGGGAGCCACAATCACCCACCGATATCTCACTGAGGTGACATCTGACAGGTCAGGTTCATCCATGGAAACACTGATGTTCAAGTTTCAGTGAATGCAGCTATGGTACCCAGGTGCAAGTGAAAGCAGTATTAGATGACAGTAACAGAATAAAGCTGCAGCACCCAGTGAGTCCTTTTGATAAACATCAGAACCCAAAAGGCACAGTTTAGCTGACGAAGGCGAGACACACAGAACTCAAAGTGTTAACAGGAGCTGAAGTTTAGTTTGTTGCTTCCAGCTGTTTGTGAGAGTCTTTCCTCTGAGTTCCTTAAATACCTGCAGCATCAGACAGAAGCAGGATGATCAATCTAATCACTGAAGTAACCACCAAAATATGGCAACCGGCGGCCAAGTAACCATGAAAATGCATTTTTTTATTACCTCATAATTGGTTATAGTTAGATAAATTGTCATCACACATGGGCAGAATTTTAATATTAAAATCATAGATAAACTGGATGTTTTGCATATAGGTGATTTTTTCCACTCAAATACTCCACAGCATCTCATTTCCCTGGCTATTTTGAATGGTAGTGGCCCAAATAACCAAAATATTAACTTTACATGTATTAGTTATTATCTGAAACTGGTTACCTAACCATTCTACAACAACATAAAAAAAACAACTAAAATTCAGTTATGAGTTTTGGTTGTAGTGCACCACCCCAAGATTTTTAGTGGCCCCTGTGAAAAATGTCTGATGTCGGATAACACTTGAACCTCCACTTTCTGACTCCGTTATTTTACCTAAACGAGTTTGTGTAATCTACCCAGGAAGTATCCACGTCAGCCAGAAGCTGCTGCGTCAAGCTGGACTATAAACAGAGAGGATGTCCGAAATTGATTTCAGAATAAAAGCATAAAATATAGACATTAAAAAACTGCAACACTGAAATCCTGAACTCAAAGCGAGGAAACAAAAAGCTTTCAAGCCATTTTCATTAAGGTACCTCAACTTGAATGTATTTTTAAATTAACTAACACAAAATTTTGAGTTTAAATTATACACATCTAAACATTACGCTGATGCAATTACCAACATTATTATATAAACCCAAGAAATCAAGGCAATGTTTGCAACCTAAATAGTTTATCTAAGTCAGCAAATTAGATTTTTTTTTCTTGCAACCATGCACTGAAGTCATAGAAATAGGTTCCTTGAATTACTTTATAGAGTGCAGTTAGCAATCACAACTGTTATTTGTACCAGGCTGTAGACATGTTGATATCTATATTAAAATTGGTCTTTTTAGCACTGAGTCTATGACGATGGACTTCCTTTTAAAGCCAGCCTCAAGTGATCATTCTGCAGTATTTGGCACATCCGAATTTGGTTTAATTTTCAGCTCTGGAGGTTGCTGCTTGCTTTTTCTTTATGTTTGTGGTAATTCAGTCGAGTACAGAATTATTTAGGAATGCACTTGGTATAGATTATAGCACAGGTAGACAAAATCATATAATGTGAAAACCTCAGAGTGTGATGAAATGGTGCTGTAATGAAACTTACACAAACCAGCTGACACACAGCAGGGCCCCTGTGTGGTTGAAGTTTTGCAGAGTGGCAGAACACTTTATTCTGATAAACATGACCGGAAGCAGAGTATTTCGTGGCCGGTGGAGCCACACAGCAGCAAACACAGATCATGCTGAGAGACCTGAGGACGAGAGTATTTATCATTTGTAAAGATACAGCTATGTGAATGTTATTTACTGTTGCAGGCTCCTGTTTATGTCCAGTCTGTGTTTAGATGAAGCTGGAGGACAGACTTCTGATCCGGCATCACTTCTAGTTCCTGTCTTAACTCAGGCTGAGTGAGTGAGTAGCAGACGCTAAGTTCATTTCAGTTCAAACATGGTTCACAGTAAAGAGGCTGAATCTGAGCCTGGACTCGGTTGGACCAGAACAGCGTCTTCACTGCTGACACACTTCATCTGCTTCAGCTTCACTCTGTTCGTCGCTTTTCTGTCTAAACCTGGAACAAGTGAGTGACCCTGATGTTCACACACTTTAATGTCTCTTTCTGCCTTTCAGCTCCTAATGTGAATTTCTTTATTTCTTTCCTTTTAGGTTGGTTTTCTTGGCATCCCTTCTTGATGACTCTAGCTGTAAGTTATAACTCACTTTAAATGTAAACCTCCACTTTAAGTTTTAGAGTTTTAACATTTACAGCCAGTTTTCCAGACATGGATTAAACCCAGTCCTAGACTAAAAGGAAACTTCAATGTAGATATCCATTGGAACAAAAGTGTTTAGTCTATAATTAGGCCTAATTAATGTTTGGGAATCTGAGAATGTTTCAATCAACCAAGAACCAGCAGCTGCTCTGTTAATTTAAATAGTTAAAAAATGTACAAAGACCAGATTCTCAAAATGCAATTTGAATATTTCAGTAAAGTGCAACATATTCTGACATTTTGTAGATAAAAAAAAAAGCTGAAGATGAAAAAAGCTAGTCATATGGCTGGGTGATGAAGCTGAAAAGCCAAGCATGATACAATGTTTGATTTCAGCCACGCTAATCCATAATCATTATTAATTTTTAAATGACCCATTTTTAGTAAAGATTTAGGTTTATGTTGAATTTAGCCACCTTACTTTAAATGTAACTGCTTTATCAAGGTACACTGGTAATAATATCTACTTCAACAAAGATAAACACGCATATGAAAAGTTGCACGTAAAAACAAATAAGGATGAAGGAATGATCTCACTGTCATATATGTAAAATAAAGAAACCTGGATGTGCAAGGAGGTGCATCGCAGGGAGGTGCCAGCTAGGGGAGGGTCTCCACGAGCATCCCAATATGAAGTCTATCAGTCCTCAGAGCAGCCAGCTGGGAGGGCATCGCTTAGATGGAGGTGGTGGGGAACACAGGGCCATTAGTGTCCTTAAACTGCAAAGTCTTTCTTGCAAAGGCAGATGTTGGTAACCACCGGCTACATCCTCCAGTAGCGGAGGTCAGTAGGCAGGGACAGGGCTGACAAGAGGCCCAGGTAACCTCAGACTAGCTCACCTTGGGAGACCTGCATGACAACAGCGAGAGAACAACAGACGAAGAAGGGGCTTCATTATCAAGACTGTTTATGAGGCAGAGAGGGAGCACACTTTCAATTTGTTCATACAACTGAACTTTGCAACAAGGGTACTTCAAAAATTTCTCTGCCTCACCTGGAAACAAGGGGAGAAACTCCCATTTTGGGGCATAGCTGAATACTATGAAGCCTTATCCTGTCCACAAAAAACGCAAATGTTTGTCGTCATTTCTTTGCAAGGAGAGGAAAGCTTTGAGCTTGCTGCTGTTGCTCCAGGACAATGCAATCAGAACAGTGTCAGGTTGGGTGAGTAAGGTGCATGGGGTAACAGTTCAAAGCCACATTTGGCTGCTTCTGCCACCTGTGCTGTGTGGATGGGTGCATTGTCCTGAAGCAACAGCATGGCAGGTCAAAGCTTTCCTCTCCTTGCAAAGAAATGACGACAAACATTTGACATTTGAGTTTTTGTGGACAATGATATAAAGCTTTATAATATACAGTTATGTCTCAAGGTGGGAGAGAAAGAGTCTGTCGCTGGTACAACAGACTATCATTTTATCGCACAGGCCTAGTAAATCAAATAAGACAATAATGGACAGAGCAGATAATAAAAAAATGTTAGTTCTGAAAATGCTCTTTCTTTCCCACTAGTTCTCCTTCTTCATGACAGAAGCCATACTCCTCTTCTCTCCTCATGCTTCCCCCATCAAAAAGCTGCCACACAAGACCAAAGGTCGTGTTCACTGGGTCCTGCAGTGCCTCTGTGTGTCCTGTGCAGTCCTGGGCCTGGCTGCCATCTCCTACAACAAACACCTGAACGGTAAACCCCACTTCACCTCGTGGCACGGCTTCCTGGGCCTGTTCACCGTCTGTGTGGTGGCGACGCAGTCTTTGGCAGCTGTGCCTCTCATTTACCATTCTCTAGCCAAAGGCTGGTCCCTCGCCAAACTCAAACGCTACCACGCTGCATCTGGACTCATCACCTACCTGCTTGGCAGTGGCAGCCTGCTGCTCGGCCTCTCCTCCGCCTGGTTCACTGCATCTGTCAGGGAATACACCTGGTACCTGTCAGCACTCTGCCCTGCTCTCAGCGCCCTCATCATAATGAACCAAGTCTCCAGTGCTTACATGGCCAAAAAACGGCTGCAGTCCTGACAGAGGACATGAAACGGACACAAAAACTGGTACAAGGTTTGCTTAAGAGATTTCACTTTTTGAGACTGATTTATATTTAAGTCCTAATGAGCTGATTTCTGCAGATACATGCCTCTCTGCAGCAGTGGATACTGAAATTCTTCTTATCTTGCCTTACACTAGTGGTTCTCAAACTTTTTTTCCGGCATGCCCCCTTTCAGAAGCTTAAAAACAGTTCATGACCACCCATACCACAGCTTCTATCAATCATTAGCAGTCACAGGAGAAGCAGCTCATAAGGATCAAAGTTGAACTTCAGTGACATAAAAGTCAGAACAATGGCATCAACAACATCTTGTTTATTTTCCATAAATAAATTATTCATCCATTTCCTCCTGCAGTGGCTTTATGACCCCCAAGGGGGCTCCCGACCCTAGTTTGAGAACCACTGTGTCAAATACAGGACTGTAGCTGCCTATACAAACACTGGGGTCATGTCTTGTGTATTTTTGTTTTCTGTGAATTTGGGGTGGGTTTAATGACTTTCTTATTATTACACAAACTCTACATGGCTCTTGTGAGTGGTATCTGATATTTTTAGCCATGTTAGCTTTTGTTTCTCACTAAATATCGGCAAAATGAATGACTTTCCCATCAGCCTGATTTCTGCATCATGTTTAGTGCTTTAACAAATGTAGTGTGCTTAAGTGAAATGGTGAACATGGAAAACACAATGATGCAGCTTCATTGTGAGCATGTTTGCCTGCTAGCGATGGTATTTACCAAATTTTTGCACGCTGCTAGTTATAAAGCTCAAAGCTTTAGACTAAACTGCTCAGAACAGGTCTGGTTTTAAGCAAACAACAGATTAATTAATTAAATAAAATGGAATCAATGGTTTCAATATTCTTCAGTGGAATCACAGTCTAAGCAGTGTGAAGACAGGCTTGACCACTATGGTAGGTGTTCAGTCATAAATATCTGTTTGGGTTTTTGGATTCATGACCCCAGTATTTTGAAAATCCTGGCTACAGTCCTGAATATATATTTAACTTATGTTGAAAATTTTCTATCTCAGGTAACTGATTTTCCTGCCCTTTTGGCTTTTGATGCTGCTTTTGATGACTGATTTCGCCACGTTCGAATAAATGACATAATATAGGTCACACTTGAGATGTTTTCTGAAATAAAATCATTTGTAAAAAATTCACACTGCCATAGAAGAGTGTTTTATTGTTAAAATAACATTGATAACACAGTCATATTTTGCTTCGATTTAGGCTGCATGTATGAAATTCTTACTGGATCAGCCGTTAATGGGTCAAAGTGAACAAAAAGTTTAAAAAAAAAACGTAATTACAAAAGCAATATATTTTCCATCATAAATAAATAAATTTCAGACACGTAGACTGAAATAAGGGACACAACTGGCAGGTGAGTGAACACCAATAAGAAGTTATAAAAAACATTTTAAAAAAAATGAAGTATTCCCGAGAAACATAAAAGATGTCAGGCGTTTCCAACTGATTGAGGACGCTGAGAATGAAGACATGGGGTCAGCATTATGTACCTTGTACAAGCAGATGGGATCCTTTTACAAAGTGCCAGCGCCACTTTCAAATCTGAAACAAACCAAATCACAAGTTCCCAAAACATGCTGAAGAAAACAGGAGAAGGCCTCGGTGGAAATGAAGCATCCATAATGACAGGGAAGGAGCCAGTAGCAAATAAAAAAACTGAACAGTACTCAAACTGTGTGGGGACAAAGGTCCCCACAAGAAAACATTGACAAAAAAAGGTAACTCGATAGAGCATGATCTGTTGTCTCAGGTTATCCAGTGTTTTCTAAAAGGCTAATCATCACTGCGTCTAGCTTAGTTTACCAACGGAGGAAAGTGACTTTCCTAAATCTAAATACCTCGAGGTGTCATGACAACACAGAAACACAGGGCTACAGAGAACAGCAAAGACCTAAACTCCCTAAAGCACCGCATAACCTACACGGACTGACACTACTGACAGAAGCTACTTACACTGCACTGCATTTAGGTGAAAAGCTACCACAGAATGGCACCGTCAGTTTCGTAAGGCCACCACATCACCTGACCTGGTTCTGCCACAGTCACAAGCGGTTGTACTCAAATGTTGGATATCGGGTTCGATGGTTGGTGGCTACATTGACTTAAGGTTTTATCCTCTCAGACTGCATGAATGCAATGGTGTCTATAGTTTAGGTAATATTTGTTCTCAGCTAGTTTCTGAAAATGTCTTCAGAATATTACCAGGTTGACTCAGGGATCATATCAACAAATGGGGGGAGAGAACTGTAACAAAAGAGAGATGACAAGCTTTTTGCGTATAAGCTAGCAACATTAAACCTTGGTTTTAGCTCCTTTTGGCTTTCACGCTTGGTGCTTTTAGTCACAATGCTGCATCTGCCCTAAACTTGTGTTTTCGGTTTGACGCCGACTGTCTTAAATGTCAGTAGTTCTTCCAACAGATTTGTAAAAAGGATGTACTAAGTTAAATGCTAAAGACTCAAGACCCCTTTGTGTTATTTAAGGCTAAAAATGAAAGAACACAGTCCGAATCCACGTCCCAGCCCCTGTGTTATCAAAGGCTAACATGAAAGTACATTCATTTTAGTTTTAAAGGAAAAAAGTAAATCATAAAGTTGGAACATAAATTGGTTTCCCCTGCATCTATGCCAGGGTGTGTTTATGATCGTGATAGTCTGTAATAATAAACCATCTCCCTACAACCAAAGTCTACACACTGCACAGTATTGACTTGCAATATAAACAATTATAATGACTGTTATTTACAAAGTATCAACATGTTCAGTTATAGGATCACACTACTGTCCTTTCAACAGGGGATGCTACAATGTCTATCAAACTGCTAAAGACTAAAATATGCTCTGAAAGCCTAAAACTTCTGTTGTTAAAGATAAGCCTTGAAGGATTTTCTCTAAATATATTGTCGATTTTTGACAAACACAAAGACCCTATTAGCTGCTGTCAGTTTCTATTCGTTGTATCATGGAGCTTCCAGTTGTGTTGCACTGTAAAAGGACTGCTCTAGAAAATGTGAGTAAATGAGTTTTCAGCAGGTGAGTGCGGCTGTTTGCACTCAACCTTTTCACAGCAATATATCAGAGAAAATCCAACATTAAGCAGTTTTATTCACATGATTCCATCTGAAGTCAGAGGAAAAAAAAAACCCAACAGCACGGTGAGGCCTTGCTTAAAAATGTAGCAGAAGAGGCTGTTCACAGCCCCTGAAAGATTCAGCTGGTCCCCGTATGACAAAGGTCTGTTCCCACAGCTCTGTTGCTCCAGCTGAACAAGTCTGGGATATTCAGCATTAGGATTTTGTTACTCTTGACTTTGTTTAGTCATTAAGGTACAAGTTGATTCTCTCATTTGCAGGTGAGAGTCCGTGTGTGTTTGTGTCTGTCTGTGAAGTTAATGAGCACATTAGGAATGGGAATTCTGATTTATTTCAGTGATGACTCAGTGAACAGTATAAGATGTGTAACCGCTAATAAGCTTAAATGTGAAAAATAGTCAAAACATATGCAATTTTTAAAAAGTTTGCCAATTTCACTGTTTTGTAGGTGATAAGGATCAACAAATTACATTAATACATTTCCTGAGAAATTATATGTATTAAATTTTGTCTATTTAGATGTCTAATCATCTAATAATTGCAAAGTTTCACTTTTTTTCTCTTGAGCTCATTTGCATTCAGAGAGAACATTCAGAATGTAACAAAGCACGCAAGAATGCAGCAACTTTAGAAGTTAGGGTGGATACTGGAACAGAATTTACTACATTTAGATATGTAAACATTTCATTAGTCCCATTCCTAATGTGCTTTAGATGGTGGATTGTGTGTAAAAGTGCCTCTCTGGGACTTTACTGCTCTACTGTCCTGTCACTTCTATAACGTCGTCATCAGAACTGTCGCCACCGTTCTCCATACTTGGATGTCTGTCTGGTTGGGTCAGAGCTGCCCCCAACAGGCTGGAAGTTGGATTGTTGAAATGGGAGAGGAAGCTGGATGCAGTAGAGCTGGAGTTAGGGGCGGAGAATCCCCCTGACCCCGAGAGGAGAGGGGTGGGGAACATCCTCGGCTCGGAGAGCAACGACTGGCTGTAGTTGAGAGGAAAACTTGATGAAAGCAGGCCGGCCATGTTGGGGTTCATCAAGTATGGAGGCAGAGAACCTGACGTTATGGAGGAAGAGGTTGCTGCTGAGGGCGTAGATGACATAGGAATGGTGGTGGAAGCAGAGGAGAAAACAGTGGACAGAGAGGATGAGGAGGGGGTGGGAAGGTGCCCGTTTCCTGTGGCAGGTTGTCTCAGTAGGTCTGTTCCTGCAGAGGGGAACATGGTCTGTAGGTCAGCCAGTGTTTGTCCTGGTGTTTGTAGGAATGATGATCCACCACTACCAGCCATCAGCAGTGGGTGACTCATGTGACCGAGGTTCCCAAGAAGGGAGGAGGAGTTCAGACCCACGGGAGGAAAACTGAGCCCACTGGAGCCCATTGACAGCCCAGGGAAATGACTGGCAGCAGAGGGACGTTTGCCTCCTGCTTGTATGTTGCCCTGGCTTTCAGTACTCTTGCGTTTACTCCCTCGCATCTCTAACGCTGAGCTCAGGAGATCGTCACCGAGCTGCCTGCTGAGATCACCAGTCTGATAGTTCTGTGAACTGCCTCCGTCTCCCGCTGGCACAGATGAAACGTCTGAGGGTGACGGTAATTCGTTCCCCATGCCAGAAGTGGCATCACCTGCGGAGGAAGTGTAGCGGCTGAGCTCTCTGAGAATCTCAGAGCTCAAGGGAGAGGAGGGACGCTGCTCGCCATTTGGAGAGTGCTGTTGATCCACAGGGGACGAACAGCCGTTACTGACTGGATGGATCAGGGAACCCTGGGTGTCTGTTGACAAGAGACAAATGTCAAGAGATATGTAATTTTTTTTTCTGCCTCAGCATAATTTAGTTTTGAAAAGTCAATCCTAAAAAAAAAGCCAAAATATGAAATTTAACGTACAAATATTATTACAAACAAACTATAATTCATTACATAAATGATAAGCAGTGGCTGCTTATAAAGTACTATGACCTCTACAATATCTTGATAGTTGACGTGGTACTTTAGATTTAGTATTGCACTGCCACAAAGCTTGCAAAGACAGATTTTAAAAGATGGCCAAAATCTGTGCAGAGGAGTCGTAAATATCCAGACTTTAATTATCATCTTGGCTATTTGTTTGTCTGACTTTTAAACGTCCTTTGGAGCCACAAAATACATTGTAGTGACTGTACCAACTGTGTAGGAGAAGGAACCTTTAAGAGCACAACAACTGCACCCTCAAAGTTCTATGAGATCTGTGAATGGCTGAAATGCAAAGTTATATAGTATCAAGCAAGAATAATAAAAACGAATTCTACCTCTTGAAGCAGCGGAACCTCCTAATATTGGTCTACTGATCTTTCCAGATCGAATAGCGAAAATTCTTCCATCGTTCGTCCTGATGTAGGTACCTTAGATAGAGAAAACATTAAGTGATTGAAGTGGTTCATTAAAATGCTCTGTATGAGAAGAGTCCTTAACATGCTGCAGGTACCTTTAGATCCCCTGATAACATGGATGCTCTCTCCTGCACTAATTCGAGCTTGAACATCTGTCGTGCTGTTGGCTCCTGGGATGACAATATCTATTGATCCAGACAATAAGTAGATGTTAATATATGATGAATACATTTTACAGATATAATTCATTATACCTTGGTGACAGAGTAAATGCTCAAAGTAAATGAAAATTAGTCATTTAAGCATTTCAAAATATTACATACCAGTTGTGGTGACAATCCTCTGCACATAAACTCCAGCTTTCTGCAGGAAGTTGACAGGTAGGCTGCCAGCAGAGCTGGAACCAGCCATGCCCATGCCAACCTGGCGAGGCATCATGGGGATTGGGGTCGACTGGATGGGCCTGACACTTGCCACGGGCTTGTCATCCGGCCGTGTCATGGGGCGCCTGGAAATATGAGGGCTGAGTTTATGAGACGATCACACACATACTCTAGCAGCAGGGACTGCTGTGTTGGAAATCCATTAGAAAAAGAAGAGAAACATTGATCTATTATTGTTTGCTTAAATCTATTAATTTAAGCAAACAAATTAATTTGACGTTGGTTTGGTTTTATTTTCTAAATAATGTTTTTGCCAGTAAGCAAGGCTACACTTCATTTCCTGATTTTCAAGGGGATTGTTCATTTTGAAATGAAATGCTGAGCCATTTGCATGAGTTATGTGATGAATTATACTTGGTGGATATGGGTGTACATTTGAATGGATTCTAGCACATAATAATTAAACAAACAATTAACTGAAAGAAATGTGAGGTAAAGCATACGGTCTGAAACCCACCAGCTGCGTTGGTTAAATGCTGGTATGTTTGCAAGCGCATGTTCACTAGTTGGGTAATAGGGGGCGTACGATGGGCGAGAGTAGGGAACGGAGGCTCGTTTCTCCTCCTCATAGCTCTTCTTGGCAGCTCTCTTCTCTGCTTTGGTGAGTTTTGACTCCTTCCGGTCCACCAGCAGAGACTCATGGTGGAAAGGTTGCTATTGAGACATGGAGAAAGGAAAACTGAATTACAGATCATTCATGAAAGAGGCAGCTTGATCTCTGACAATCAAGCTCACCACTAATATAGGATTCACAATATAAATAAATTCACAATACAAATAAATGGTGAATAAAAATCACTCATTTTCCTCTGCTGGTTACGTATTCACTAGCAACAGGTTGAGGACCTTTTAGGATGGGGAAATTGGACTAAAAATGTACTATAATTTCGAAATTTCCACACTCTTTGTGCTCATACCAGTAAGAATTTCACTGTTATTATCTACTGTCATATTCCCAATAATAATCTTGCCGGACTAGGTTAATAAACCTGATAAAAATGAACCATTGCCGGTAAAGGTTGAGCTTTTCTAGTCCATTCCATGTCCATGTTTTGTGTTTAGTGTGAAGGCACTTCAGCTGTGTATGTATTTTTGTATTCCATCAAGAGATAAACCCCCTATTTTTTAAGTGTTTTGTTTCCACATTAACATGAAACAAATTTTTAAAAAAGGAGAAAGGAGGATAAGTTTGTTTCTATTTTTACTCATGAGCTAGATGTGAAAATGTAAAATGTGGGAGGTTAGATTTTTTGGTATGGCAGCACATCCTTCCACAACTAACTCAAAGCCCCCTTGAGGTTTTTATAGCTTGAGTCTACTAGATGTCTTGAAAAAGGAGATTTGAGGCATTTCAGCAACACCTTTCATGCAGCTGTACCTTGGTGATGAGGTTTGGGTAAAGGTGACAAGCTTGGAACATCACTTCCTCAAATTCGCCCCGAGACTCCGGAGAGATTTTCTCTGCTACAGGCTCTTCCTCTACAAAGTGCAGCAGCGACTCCACTTCCTTACGAGTGAAGTTCAGCACTGGGTTCAGGTCATCAACCACACGGTCTTTAACACACAGAAACAAGATTTTTAGACTGGATGGATTCAAATAGATGGTAACTAGCTGAATAATATCTAATAAACATTGCATCCAGGAGCAGCATGTAAGTGAAAGCTTCAAAAGTGTCCATTTGGGAAATACTAATGGCTTTTGATCACGTCTTTGAAATCTCTTACCAGACATGCCCTGTTTGGAGACCTGTCTGTCATAGATCTTCTTCTCCAACGTAAAGTCACAGACAAGGCGGTAAATGTAGCAGGGTTTCCTCTGACCATATCGGTACACCCGACACACCGCTTGGGCGTCATGACAGGGGTTCCAGGACGCATCAAACACAACAACGCGATTGGCCCCGATCAGATTTACCCCCAAACAACCCGCTCTGAAAATTAAACAGAAAATGAATGATAAACTCTCTGCCAGAGTGTAAAGGAAGTGTGAGAAACGATACAAATGACAGAAAGCTGAGACATGCACCTGGTAGAAAGCAGGAAGACCCATGTTGTGCTGTTCTCTGGGTCATTAAACTGATTGATAAGTCGTTCCCTCTCTGAGGCTGATGTACTCCCATCCAGTCCTGCAGACAGACACACATCATCTCTTAACAATGAATCACCTGATCGCACTCTAAGTTGCAGCAAAGTAACAAACTGATTTTTTTATTCGTGGCCATTTTTATCTAGTCTTTTAAGGATACTTTGTCATCTCTGCAAAACAGTAAAACGACTACAGGAATTGAAATATATGTAAAACATGAATAAAAACTGCCTGTAAATACAGCTGTTTCCAGAGCACAGGGTAAATTTGCCAATAAAAATGATCAAATGGAGGAAACTGTAGTCAGGGATACTAAATCAATAAAGACAATCTCAACTTTGAGGTTTCAGTGAGTGAAAACTAAACTTTCTGCACAATTACTGTTTTGAAAGGAGAGAGCAGATTGGATGACTCACTGTAGTAATTGAGGTTGCGAACCCAGTTTTGGCTCTGGCCGTCAGTGGAGGCGATGCCTTGCGGCATTGGTCTCTTTGATAAGAAGTCCTCAATGACCGTCAAGGTGGACAAGCTTTGGCTGGTGGAAACAGAAGAAACGGATTACAAGGGCTGAGAATAGTCAATGTGTTTGGGGATGAAATTAAAGCCATTAAATAAAAACAGTCTTCAAGTGACTGCAGTGTTCTGGAGACTGTTATACTCAAAGTTGAGAGCTATAATCAGTCACTCAAATGCTTTTTTAGTAGTCACAGTTCAAATACAGTACAATAAAATACATATATATCTACAAATAGCCATTAATTTAGTTTTACTGAGGGTCAGAATTTTGGTTAATTGAGACAGTAACCTGAAAGGATGCAAAAAACTTTTCTAAGATGAAGTGCCATTAAAATATTATATTTTTTAAAATGCACTGAAAGCTAAAAAAAAAAAAAGTCTAATTAATTAGCTAAACTGCAGTGAGTCCCTTCTCTAAGCTGCTTAATGGTAGATTTGTGTTTAATGCCATGTACGTGGGACAGAGGACTTACCTAAAGACCAAAATCTTATCTCTTCTCCTCACACTCTCATCAATCAAATGGAAAAGCAGAACCATCTTGGCAGAGTTCTCCAGAACTCCTGTCTGGTAGTGTGACATTACATCCTTTGCCTAAGACACATAAATGCAAGAAAAGGCTGGTAAACAACAAGGCGATGTAACTCCTTTATAGACATGACAACAAAGATGACACGACGGCAGAGTGAACCTTTTAGCACTTTAATGATCTGACAAAAATGTCAGAACAAATTGATTCTTTTGTATTATTCATAAAAAAAACTAAGCTCAGAAAAAGCAACTTTACATTGACGGTGTTCATCTCGTACCCATTCATATGTGATGACTTGATTGGCTCGATCCTGAGAAGAGTTAAGTGGTGGCAGGGGGGTGCTGTTGACTTTGCTGTTGCTTGAGTCTGCTACTTTGGCTTTGAGGCCAGCACTGGGCGCAGGGCAGCGAGGGTTACTAGCCGAAGTCATGTCATCCAAGTCCAGGTCCTGCTCATTGGCCTGATTCTCCTTCTGCAAGGCTTCATAGAGGACGTCGGGGTGATTCCAGATCTGGAGGGATCAACAAGCAACAGGGCTAAGTAACTCGGAAATGAAAAAGCAGGATTTTAGCTGACATGCCATGATCGGATAAAAGCGAAAAGCAAACAGGTCAGGTCAGTCCGTGTAAATAAGCAGACCCAGCATCAGAGGGTTTGATCAAACATCAAAGAAAAGCAGTCTGACCTTGCAGCACACACAGAAGGCTTTGAGTGGGTTGAGACCGAGCCAGCCGCTGTTCCCTGCTTCTCGAAAGCGTTTCATAAACTCAGTGTACAGCGCCCTCTGAACTGGAGAGAGCCGCACCAACATCACATGCTCCTCCTTGGTTGGAAGCTGATCTCGCAGCACATCGTGACCTCGTCTGCAAACCAGAAAATCATTTAAGAGAGCATGGTGAGGCTCCACGGTAGTACGCTTCGTTTATGTCACGATGTCCAATCTCTCAAAGCTTACCTCTGGACAAAACCCTCCAGCAGGCTGTGCAGCACGTGACTTCGATAGCGCATCAAGCGGACATCTTGAGGTGTGCTGTCCACACACTGACCGTTCAGAATTGGACGCTCAAACATGTTGCTGAACTCCTGCCGTGTGCCTAAAAAGTCAGGCCTAACAAAGTCCACCATGCACCAGTATTCGATAAGGTTGTTCTGCAGCGGATAACCTGTCAGAACCACCCTGCGCCGGGAACGGATGTTCTTTAGGGCCTGGGATGTGCTGGCATGGTAGTTCTTAATGCGATGACCCTCGTCACAGATGACCACATCTGGGCCAGGCCGTGCTATGGACTTTTCAATACCTGAAGAAAAACAGTGAATGAATTTAAATAAAATTAAAAAAAAACATACTCTCCACATACATGTTTCTATGAGTATGTCTTCCTTATGCAAGTTTTCACAAGGCAGCTTAAGGTTGTGGTTACCTTTCATGAGTTCCTGCTGTCTATCTTCTTCATCCAGGTCAATGATGATTGGCCCAGCAGGCTTCTTTGATTTCCTCTTCTTTCCCATCACAAAGCTCTTCTTCATGGACAGCAGGCGGTACATCTCATAGCCCATCAGCAACACGCCTCCATCTCTGGACCAGTCCTCTACAACCTTGGCCCTGGCCAGCGTCGTTCTGCAGGTCACACAGTCAGCGTGAATAACAGCTCAAATATTTCACGACGAATGCTTAATTCTGCACACAAACCGGCGCGTTACATACTTGTGCTCATCGTTGAGAATGTGAACTTTGAATGAGCGGCCAGTGACAAGTGTGGGGTCAGTGTCAGGGGAAAGGGCTTCTTGAGGTGGGAGCCACAGGTTAAACTCTGTCAGCCAGTTCTGTAGCGTGTTTACCTAGTGTGAAGGAAATAAAAGTTTGAGAAGTTAAAACATGAAAAATAGGAAACAGTGACCTCAGGGAACATGAATGTGCATTCCACCTGACTATATGACTGTTTTTACACTGTAAACGCTTTGATTACTCACAGGGACAATGGCCAGCACAGTGTGCGCCTCAGTATTCCTCAGAAGGATGTCAATGAAGGAAATGACCTGTAGCGTTTTGCCCAACCCCATACTGTGAGCAAGGATGCATCCAAAGCCGCTGCTGGTCTTATAGCGCTCCAGAGACTCAATGAGGTTATCATAGAGAAACCGGATTCCCCCGATCTTAGAGATGAAGAGACAAATGTTGATAAAACAAGCTGGTGCGTGAGTTTCTACAACCGAATGTTAGTGAGTTTGAGATTTGAATGAGCCATACCTGGTGAGGTTTCACAGCTCTGGCCAGCTGTGGGGCGAGGAAAATGTCTTTCTCCTCTGCAGGGTGATTGATATTAACCATCACTCGACCTTGAGCATCGGGCAAGTTCAGAGCATCGTTGATGTGAGCTCCGCTGCTCTCCTCTGAGCCGGGCGCACCATCAGCATCCTCATCAGCTGATTCGCTGCTTATCTGCAGGGCGTCTTCATCCCCAGAACTGAGCTCAATTACATCTGCGTCATCATTGGTGAAGCGAAAAATGTGTTAGCGCTTGCTTAATTCACATATTGTTTAGAATCACTTTGAAATAGGGCTATTCCATCTCAAATTATCAGGGGCCTTCTGCTCAACTGTGTCTGATTCGCTTGAAACTTTATTTATCATAAACTACAAGTGTTTAGAATGGTATCTGTGAAGTTTTAGGATGAAATCAGGTACTGTTTGAGATCATTTATGATATAATAATAGCCAGTCTACACACTTTCAAGTTGAGGCTATGTTTGAATAGCAATACACCAGGAAAGATAAAAGTCAGATCAGGATTAGACTATCTAGCAATATTTTTGTTTCTGTGGTACAACTTGTCAAACCTGGTCAATCAGTTATTAACTTTTTTTCATATTTGTGACCAGGTATTTCTTATTAAAAAGTACACCATATGTTTAGTTTTGCATTGTTGTGACACAAGTACATATGGTTCAGGCAATATCACTAGTTGACATCTGCATTATCATTTTTTTTGTAAATGTGTGCTAAACCTTTAATGACAATTTCTTTTCTTTTTTATTTCCTATAATAAGAGATTATCTGATCTGCTTGTCCAATATTGCAGATTCTGAATCAATGACATTTTCTTTAATAATTTTTGAAAGTGGGTTGGCTGAAGGTTTTTGAAAAATGTTATCTTGGAAGGCATTTGACAAATCAAGCTAAACAAAATCACAATTATCTTTAGAAATATATTTTATGCTATAAAGATTTTAGGCAAATGAGAGCTGGTTCAGCAGAAATTGTTCAAAAAAAATCTGATGATTTGAAATGGAATATTACAGAACTGCGGTCCAGCTTACCATCTCTAATGGCAAGTGCAGGCAACGTAGGCTCCATTTTTTCATCTTCCTCACCACTGCTGTCCAGACAGATCACATCCTGCTTGCTCAGGAGACCAGGGACCAATTGAGATACTTCTCCTAAAATTGAAGCAGTGTCCACTGTTGGAAAGATGGGAAGGGAAATTTAGAATTGAAGCCAAAGTACTACAAAGGCTGCCAAACAGGAATATCGTTGACTAATAAAACGCAGTCACCTAGTTGAGAGTCTGGAACAGCCGGGGCTGGTGTAGGAAAGTCCTTCCTCTGCTGCTCCAGACGTTTCCGCCTCTCCATCTCTTCCTGCTGTGCAGCCTTGGTCCCAGCTTCCAGCTGATCATCTTTCAGCAACTTTCTGCAAGCACAAAGAAAAACATATGGTTACACACAAACTTAAACATAGATTACATAATAAACATAAAAATCATGGAAAACAGATAAACAAACCTGATATTCTTCCTCATGTGTGCAGGCTTGGAAGGTTTGGAGCCTTTTGAAGACTTGGAGGATTTGGTTAATTTAGAGGCTTTTTGTTTCTTTGCTTTGCTGGAAGGTGGCTTGCTCTGGCTTGAGTTATCCGGGCTGGTTGGAGGTTGAGAACGAGAGGCAGGTCTGGAGGGAGCCCTGGAGGACGGGCGGGACGCAGGCTGAGACGGAGGCTCAGAGGAAGGCTCTCCGGAGGTAGCTGAGGTGGAGTCCCGGCCATCCTGAGCCGTCTCTGTTCGGCTCTGGGCACTCGCAGGTCGGTCTTGAAGGAGAATAGACAGCATTTCAGTCGATGTCTTCATAAACTAGTTACATGCACCAATAGATCTCTGTTTTAGAGTACAAATTTGCTGAGCTTTGCACACTGGAATGAATTAGAGTAATAAAAGGCACAAAAAAAAAAAGTTGATTTGTCACTCACCAACACTATCATCTTCATCATCTCCATCATTTTCATCCTCATCTTCCTCCATGTCTTCATTGTCCTCCTCCTCTTCTTCATTTTCCAAGTATTCCTCTTCACTGTTAAGGCTGGCCTCCAGGTCACTCTCTGAAATTGCCTCTTCAGACATGGCGTCTTACGGGGCTCTCAAAGTATTACCTAGACACCTTCATCAGGAGCCCTAAAATCGGAAAACACATCACATCTTCACATTACAGTTCACAGCTGACAGAAACTCAAACTAGGAAATAGTTGGTATCCTTACTTGATAACTGTGAATTACAAAACAGCCAATAATACATTTACTGTACATCTCCCAAAGTATTTAACCACTTGACTACAACAATTGATTTAGTTGCACAAATAAACACATGCACACACACGTTAATCACAAATGAGAAAAAAATTGTAAACATTAAGAGTTTGATCTTCAGATTTTGAATGAACTCTTAAAATTTGAAAGCAATGATCGATTTATGAAGCAAATAAATCTCTTGTATTGTTGGAGCTTAGACAATGCAGATATATCATGTGGGACAAGCTGATCAAGGCAAGATCTTTGAGTCCAATGTGGCCAGTAGGCAACCAGTTGCATTTCCAACAAGCTGAAGCTAATAAATGTTTTTTTATTTATTTACAGGTGAGACAGTAAAAGTGGTATTAGAAAAGTGTGGTGGCACCAGTGATTTGTGTTTCCCCTTTACTCTAACCTGAGTGTAACCCTGTCCCCCAACACCATCCTGCCATTTCTGCAAAGCTACAATAAATACTGTTTATTTAATTTTCATCTCATTTCATTTTACTGTTTACTTTTGCAGGGATAGCGCGATTAAAGGCACCAGAGTTAGTTTGCTGCTGATTTACATCTGTTGTCCCAGAACAAGTAGACAAAAAAAAACAACAACAACCACAGGATAACACTCCATAACACAAAACAATGTAAAAGCCAATCCGTGTGATTTAATAAATAGGATCAGTAATTGAAATAAATAAAAATACAATCATTAGTAGTGACACTTTTGTGCAGACTTTAGTCAAACCTTGAGGCTAAGCAACAGTCTCTAATGTCCGTGGGGATGGAATTTCACTTCCCGACAGCTTTAAATGTCAAAAGGCTGTCCTTCTGAACTGCAGGACCCAGTTACCTCTATTACTGCTCTAGTCCTACCTGCACTGCCACTGCCTGAGTAGTTCAGGCAACCTTTAATAGGACTGCGTGTGAGATTATGAATAAAATTAAGAATCAGATGTGCATTAGAGTGAAGTGGAAAATTGTCAAAATTGAGGAAATTGTATTGCAGTGATGATCATCTCCTGTGGCATGTGCAAGAGACAGAAAGCACTTAAATCATTAAAATGTCCTCAGATAATTGTAGTCCGTCTACTATGTGGGTGGAAATTAAGGTCAGCATCAATACGCTGTATGTTTGACTGGTTCTCAAAGAGAGGAATAATTTGCACACACCTGCTGCCTCCGAGGTGTTTGTTAATTTGAACAGAATGTACAGAGAAGCAAACACTGCAATCAAAATAACTATGTGAAGTCTAAACTGCAGACTTGATGTCTAATAACACTGAACTTTCTGAAGTTTGGTGGATACATGCCGTTTGAAAGTGTGTTCCTTTTGTGATCTACCCAAATTAGATTATTGTTATAAGGATGATACAGTAATCATACAGGACGTTGTGGATATCAGACATCTGGTTCTATAGTTGAAGAATATAAGTATTGATCAGAGCAGAATCTATAATTTAAAAATGAAAGTTTGTGTTACACATGACGTGGGAGGGATTTCCCCCTCAATAGCTTTAGAGCCGAGGATGGAGGCGGCTAGCAAGTAGCATAGATCTTCCTCTGCTGAATTTCTGTTGTGGTGATGTTATTGTTCCTTAGTAACACTAACAACACCAACCAAATGCCGTTTGGTGGCTGATTACGGGGCTACCTAACTGCATGCACAGAAATGCTGCCGTTTCTCGGGCTGAATCTGCAAACCAACATGCTAGATAATAACAATAAACGCAATTCCAAACGCTGAAACACACGTAACCTGTGCGGTCCATCAGCGGCAGCAAAAGCAGAACACCTGGCTGCAAGTTGAGCTGTGAGAAAAACAGCTCTGTTTGCCGAATCGACTGTTTTGTCGGCTGTTGCGGCGAGATAACGATCTGATATTGTGTAGGTGCACCGTCCACGGAGCTAATGCTAGCCTAAATTACAGCCGAGGCTAACACAGTGGGCTAACTAAGACGCGTCAGTTAAACTCGGGCATCAAGGTGTTACTGGAGCTTACCTTGAACAGGCAGACACCGAACTGCTCAAGAACTCCGGCTGTTAGTGCATGCAGCGGTCATGCAACCAATAAGTACAGTAACTGTGTAAATGAACTGATAAACGTTGCTAATTTCCAATTTTTTTCCAGTGTGACCATAAATAATGTCCCCGTAGAGGTTACTCCAACTTCGGTTCCAGCTTCTCAACTACTATTCCCCTCGGTCATTCACAGTCCTACAAATACACAAAACGTGAATATTCCTACATTATATCACACATTACATGTATATATTGTTTATGAATATGATAATTAGAATAGTTTAATTTGTTTGACTGGCATTTAATATGCCTTAATTTTTATTTTTTTATTTTTATTTTTTGCAAAATATGATACCTTTAGAAGGTTATGTGGAGCTGTTTTGAATAAAAGTGATAATTCTATGGCCATTAGTTCGAAAAGTATTACACTGACCTAATTCTGTCCTTTTAATATAGTTGTTTATATGTCACTTCGATGTTACAATTCTGAGCATTGTACTGTATGTTAAATGCCATCACAACCAACTAAGTGTACTCGATTAATTAAAGGCTACTCGATTAATAATAGGCTTATTGAGTAAATGAATGATTGATTCGGTCCATTCATTCGATGTTTTTTTTTTCTTTTCTTTTTTTTTGCTATTAGGTCCGACTACAGGAAGTTGTAGGTCGGACTGTTTTTTGCGACCCCCCGTCGTTTCTTGATGACGGATTTTGTAGGCGGCCAGTGCTGTCTATTGTGTTTATCTTGAGCACTCCACAGTTGTTTCGTGAATGGATACGGCGTTATCTTTGAACATTTTCACCCTGCCTTCGGACATGGACTGGAAGACATCTTAAATATTAGTCCGCTGTGCACAAATGCAAAAATGAACAAAGGCTGGCTGGAGCTCGAGAGTGATCCAGGTGAGAAATATCGACAGACACAACAGCTAACTACCGTTAGCTTCACCATTAAGCCAGATGGACAATTTAGCTTTCTAAGCTGCTTTACTTAACAAACTCGGAAAGCGACTTCAGTGTAATACATTGTTCAGTAAAATGTTAATGTGCATGGTGTGGTGCAATTTTGCCGAGCAGAGTAAAAATGGAGGTAAATAAATAACGATACCTGAAAAAGTAACATAGTGGTGTATCATTTGCTTTCTGTTGTAGCTTTGGTACGTTGTTCAATTTCAAATGTGTTATAATTGCAGGACTGTTCACTCTGCTGGTGGAAGATTTTGGTGAGTAGCTGACACATAAGAGCTTAAACTCCCACAGTGCAGCAGTGGATTGCTGTTAAAATGTTTTTGTGTATATTCTTTAGGTGTCAAAGGGGTCCAAGTCGAGGAAATCTATGACCTTCAAAGCAAGTGCCAGAGGTATGTAACTGGCCAATCAGGTAAATCTGTTTGGTGAGCAATTTTGGCGTGTGATTTAAAATATGGGTTGACTGATATGATCTTTTCAGGCCTGATATTGATACCATTTCTTACTAATCAAAGAGTCTGATAACCAATAGTTTTCTAGTGTTCATTTGCAGTAAAAATGAAGATCTTGGTGTCAGAATTTAGAATAACTCACACTTCAAGATACACCTCTATTTAAATGCTTTTCTTTATTTATGTTTAATTAAAGAGAACTTTTCAGGATATATCCCTCATTGTTGATTGGCTACTACCCATGATGTGTAACCTGTCAGATAACACTGTGGGCAGGACTTTGATTCAGACCACGAAGTGGTGATTAAGAGCCAATTCATGCTTTCTGCATCCATATGCACAGACCAGTGTGACTGAAAGTAGACACGGGACGTGCACACTTCTTTAAAAAAAAAAGTTTGTCAGCAACTAGTTCAATTCTGACTCTTGTAATGTTGAATTATAAAGGTGCGAATGGTGGAGAATCTCTTCGTATAGTCTCTTCTTATGACAAGCAGTTTTGTTAAGTGCCATTTGTTTTCCTGCTGCATGTGCAGTCAGCGCACTTGCA
Organism: Chromis chromis; assembly: GCA_900302755.1. Taxonomy (NCBI): domain Eukaryota; kingdom Metazoa; phylum Chordata; class Actinopteri; family Pomacentridae; genus Chromis; species Chromis chromis. The sequence continues at coordinate 32,591 of OMNN01040160.1, read as the reverse complement.
GTGCAGACCGTCTGTGCGTTCACAAATTTTGGGCTGCTCAAGGACATCCACAGACGGAACATACAGACTTGGGTGGATGTCAAGGTTTTCATCACATGTACCCTTGCAGACATGCGGACGTGGGAAGCATGAATTAGCCTTAAAGACAGGGAAACATTTATTTATTTGATTGGAGATGGTTAAAAGACATAACAATAGTAGCAATGATCGAAAAACGACTTAGTATCAGATCCGATAATTGGTGAGGTCGATGATTGGTCTATCCCTAATTTAACCTGACACCTGGCAGGTGCTGTTAACATCCAAATTCATGTCTCAATGTAATCAGTGGTCTAGACCCTGGTAAACTTGCAGCAACATGTGATGGTGCAATTTATTTTATTTGTAGTCCGGTCTATGGCTTCATCTTCCTGTTCAAGTGGATCGAAGAACGTCGGTCCAGAAGGAAAGTCAACACTCTGGTGGATGAGACCTCAGTCATTGATGAGGAAATTGTAAATGATATGTTTTTTGCTCATCAGGTAAGAGTTTCTCTGATCGTAGATGTTTCTAATCATTCTAGTTACTCCTGCAATAGTGTGTGTGTGACAGCTGATCTACTTTTTAAGTGATAATACCCACTGCTGATTTCTCATGAGCTGTCATGTTATACATTTTGTTGCTGTGCATAATATAATCAGGATGCTCATGAGAAAACTTTGTTCATTGTAAACGTAAATATTTCAATAAATAACCATTAAACAGCACATTAGATAAGTATTTCTAAGTAAACTTTCACTGGTTCAGGTGGAGAAAAACAAATGACAACCAGAATCTTACCATTTGACAATTACAAGTATGAATTCAGATATGAATGTTATTGAAGCTAACTGTAGTGCTTATTAGGCTCTGGCCAGAATAGTTTGGTGTTTTCACATTATATTATGCTTGCAATAGTAGGTAAAATAAGGTTAGCTACAGTGTTTTCTATATATTTGGATTTTCTGTTGACCAAATACTTTTACTACTGCTCACCTTATAGAAGGCCGACACCTAACAGCAGTAGCCCAGGTCTGATTTGACCATGGACCCTTTTCTTTGTTGTCCTCTCCATTTCTTTCTTTAGTTGTACCAATAATATAAACAAAAACGGCAAAAAAAACATCCATTCTTGAGAGACTTTCTAGGTAAAAAAAAGTAGCCTCTAAAACAAGTATTAATAAATGACCACAGAGCAAAATCTTTGGTAATGACAGAATGTGTAGTCATCCTAACATATATCAAATCTGAAAAATGCAGCACTGGATTCAACCATTAGTGTCACCAAATAAGTAAACTTTGTAATACATTTTGATTCTAGCCCTTCAATAATGCACATCTTTGTATTCATATCTTGCAATAATGGGAAAAGGAAAATAATACACCATCTAATTTGTGTTTACTTTGTCATTTTGATATCTAGCTGATACCAAATTCATGTGCCACCCACGCTTTGCTGAGTGTCCTTCTAAACTGCAGCGGAGTTGAGCTTGGCACCACCCTTAGTCGCATGAAGGCTTTTACAAAAGGCTTTAGTCCAGAGGTAAGTTGTTTTCTCGCACTCATTCATGATTGTTGCTTATTTTTGCTCATTTGCTCTTTCTTTCTCGCTCTCTCTCCCTTTGTCTCTCGTACTGTCACGCTTTACTTTCACTTTTTATGTATTTTTCAGAGCAAAGGTTACGCAATAGGAAATGCCCCAGAGCTTGCTAGAGCACATAACAGCCATGCCAGGTAGGCTGCAGTCAGTGATTCCTTTTCAAATTTTTAGGTGTGTCTGAGTCTGTGGGAAAAAAATAAAAAATGAATCTTCTGTGATTGCTCTGCCATGCTGTGGGAGTTGTCAGGCTTTGTGCATTCAATGGTTTCTCAAGCTCTCTTTCCGTGTTTCTATGGAGACCGGAGCCGAGGCACCTGCCAGAGAAACAGAACGGCATCAGTGCAGTGCGGACCATGGAGGCCTTCCACTTTGTCAGCTATGTGCCCATCAAAGACCGTCTCTTTGAGCTTGATGGACTCAAGGCTTACCCCATTGACCATGGTGAGACTCCTACTGACACAGAGAATTCAGTCCAAGAATTTCATTTTCTTTTAATCAACAATTATTAATCTAGTGCATAGCCTGAAATAAGATTAGTTGTCCAGAGTCCGTACTAAATACAAATGGGGACCAAGAATATTTGCTGTTGCAAATTAAACAATGCAGCATTTTTCTTAAGGCAGTTATTTGAACTTCTTTGCAATCAGTTTTACAAATGCATTTAGTGTTCTGTTAATCGCTGCAGTTGTGAAGCAGTTACCTTTAGGAAATTGCTACCTAAACGAAGTATGATATTGCACTATACTTTAGGGCCCTGGGGTGAGGAGGAGGAATGGACTGATAAGGCTCGGCGGGTTATTATGGAGCGGATTGGACTGGCCACTGCCGGGTGAGTGAACCGGTTAGCTCAAGAAGTAGTGGTTTAACTTCTATACTCACCTTTAGGCCTTCATTCTCATGCTGCTCCTCGGCTCTTTTTCAGTGAGCCGTACCATGACATCCGCTTCAACCTGATGGCAGTGGTGCCTGACCGCAGAATGAAGTACGAGTCCAAACTGGAAATTCTAAAGAGGAATCGACAGACCGTTCTGGAAGGTCTACAGAAGGTGAGGAACTCAGCTGAACTGAACTAAGTTTCGTTGCAGGTCAACTACAATCCCATGAGAGTATGTTAAACTTTATTGTTGGAAGTGGAAATTTGTAAGCAGGATCTCCGTTGTCATATGAACTGACGTTTGTGAATATCTTGTGAAATATCTATGTATGTTTTTTGAGGAGGCAGTTAAAGTATGTTGCCATGTCTTCAGATGATCCGGCTCACTCAGCCTGAACTTGTCCATGACAAAAAGCAGCAGGACTCTTCTTCTCCTGATGACAGCTCCACTGCCATCAAGAAAGAAGCTGACACTGAGCCAGTTACATCCCAAGGGGCTGATCAGGCTTCTTCAGGTAATTTAATTTGCTCTACTCCCACTGTCTGTCTTTGACTTTTATCCTTTTCTTATCATAAACCTTAAACTGATGCATAAAAATACACTGCCTCTCATTTTAGATTCAGTAGATGAGTCAGGAGTTCAGTCCAAAAACACTTCCAATCCTTCAGGAAACTCTAAGGTCATGGGCAAACCGCCAGTCCCCACAGGAGGAGCCCAGCAAGTGACCAGTTCCAACCCCATAGTTCAACGCCTGCCTGCCTTCCTGGACAACCACAACTATGCTAAGTCTCCAATGCAGGTAAGAGGAGAGGTGGAGAGTGTCAACGGTTGCTTTCATTGCTGACTGATCTGCAGGTATTTTAGGGATTAATCAATTAGTCATTTGATCTATAATTGCAACAAAAGCCTATAATAAGTTTCCAGAGCCCAAGATGACGTCTTCCATCCATCTATCCATTATCTGTACACCGCTTAATCCTCTGTAGGGTCGCGGGGTGGCTGGAGCCTATCCCAGCCGACTTAGGGTGAAGGCAGGGGACACCCTGGACAGATCATCAGTCTATCACAGGGCCACATAGACACAGACAACCAAGCACACTCACATTCACACCTACGGACAATTTAGAATCACCAATTAACCTCATACAGAGTTTACTATAATGTAAGACCGTACGATGCAGCAAACCTTTCCATTTCATAAGATTAAAAAAAAAATTAGTTTCACTTGGAAAAAGTGACAAAACAATCAGCTGTAGTATTTAGTTGTTTAGATATATGTATTTGATGGTATTCTTCATACCTTTCAGAAAATACAGACTATCAGACTTTTAAATACTTTACTGTATAGTTACCTAGTAATGATAAGCATTGAAGGGTGTTTTTTGTTAATGCTAATTTTTCTGTTCCATTGTCATGCAAATTTTTGGATGATAGACATTTGATCAGTCCGCTTCATGCAGCTTAGTCAAGTTTTAGCTTGAGAATATTATGCAAACATTATGGTTCCACTCTTCAGAACAGGACAGAGCTCCCATTTCTCTGTATATGTCTTTGATTTGACTTTGCAAACACCTTGTGTATTCTCACTCACTCTCTTACTCTCAGATTTTGTCACTGAAAGGCTGTTTTCTCTTTCCTGAACACTCTCAAGCCGTGTGGATTCAGCTCACTAGAGACCTATGCTGCTTCTTTAAAAAACTGCTGCTAATCAAAAAATCTAACTTTATACTGCAGAGGTGATTCAAAGGCAATTTAGTTTTAATATTTTTCTCAGGTGTTATTTTAGGCTTCTCAAATGTATTTTTGGCGGCTCATGAAATCATTTTTGTGGCTTTAGCAAATTTTTCTGTGGAGGTTTATAAAGATTCTCTGACTGACAGGAGGAGGAAGACCTTGCAGCTGGTGTTGGCCGCTCTCGGATGCCGGGTCCACCCCCCCAACCTCCATACTCCGACGATGAAGATGACTATGATGATGATGAGGAAGAAGTGACTGGATCTGCAGGCACATCCAGCAGGTAAGCACTGTAATGTGTGTATGGGGATCATTTTGTTTTCCGTTTCCTTTCGTGATCAGACCTGAAGCTAAAGTTCTTTGAATTAGAGTTCATAAATGTTGCTTTTTTTTCAGGGTTAGACGGAAGGCAAGTCTGCGCTCAAGAACAGGGCGGGTTGCCACTGGAATGGAGAGCCAGATCGCCCTCAGTGTTTTGGCTGAGAAACTGAAGAAAGAGGTCCAAAGGAAAGACGCCCTAAATACACCCCTATCTGTACGCACCGAGGGTCGCACTGGGGGCATTTGTATCACATCTGCTTCACAGCCTTCCCCCACACCCAGCAACGAAAGCACCGACACAGCCTCTGAGATTGGCAGCGCCTTCAATTCCCCGCTGCGCTCACCGGCACGCTCCCAGGCTGCTACACGCCCATCGAGTCCAGTTGCTTCCCATCTGTCTCGCGTGCTGTTCGGAGAAGATGAGATGCTGAGGCTAGACTCCAGACATAACCGAGCTGTGAGAGAACTCGGTCCCTCTGTCAGTGTAGCCTTGCTACACCTACAGGAGGATGGAGTCATCTATGCTCTCCCTCCATCTGGTGAGTACACAGGATCATTACTGTCGTCCATGTTATTTATGAAGGTGATTTAAAAGCCTCTGCTGAAGTAAACTTTTAAATCTATCACTTGATATTTGAGCATATTAATCATTTTAGACAGTACAAGTAAACAATTTGGGGTGCCCGTAATGTGTGTAACGCAGGCTATTTTTAATAATGGATTGTCTGTTGTAGCTAATTTTGATAAATAGTTTATTATTCATTACCCCTACAGCAGATTTGGCTGCTGATGGCACAAAGCGGCCCGGCACTCCTGAGAAGGCAAAAGACAAAGAGCAAGCAGATGAAAAGGAAGGAGTGAACGAGGGAGATGAAGGACCATCTGTAGAGGTGAAGAAAGAAGAGGAGAACAAAGATAGAGCAGAGGTGAAACCTAGCAAGGAAAAGCTCAATACTGTGGACACTGCTGCAGACAGCAAGCCTCCCGGGGATAAGTACTCACCGAAAGTAAGTCCAGCAAATCCCCTGTTCTATAATGTACTGTAGTATGCACATTGCAATGCATATCAGTAACTGTTTGTTTCATAGTGCCCTCACTTTTTCGCCTGTGCTGCCAATTAGGGAGCTGTTGCTGAAGCTGTATACTAAAATACATAATAAACAAACACAGAGCTGTTCATTTTATTGTGTCTTTTGCAGGAGCTGCTTGCACTGCTCAAGTGTGTGGAGGCTGACATTGCCAATTACGAGGTGTATCTGAAGGAGGAAGTAGAAAAGAGAAAGAAATACAAAGTAGGTTTTGATTACCTGCAATCCAGTAATCCCCGGTGGGACTTTAGTTTTATTGGAATTTAATGGATATCTAAATGTTTTCATTTGTTCAGATTGATGATCAGAGGAGGACCCACAATTATGACGAGTTTATCTGCACCTTTATATCCATGCTGGCCCAAGAAGGTAAACCTGATCACTCTGTTATATTTCTATTTTTCTTGCCTTTCTCTTGCTCTTTAGAGGTTTCATATAAATTCATGAATACTCAGTGGTAACCGTTTCAGATCTTGCCACTCCACATCACACTATAATTATAGATATTTTTGTACTGCATTGTTACTCTAAACTATGGAGCCACTAAGAATTTTGGCAATGATCGAGGAAAATGAGAAAGCAGTGTTATATGGGCATCGTTTTGTGCATTCTTCCTCAGAAATACACACAAAACCCCATTTTCTTGTTCACCAACGTAATAAAACAGACAAAACCGCTTTGTTAGTATTTTCATAATTTGCTTTCTCCTTTATTCATTCTGACTCGGTGTCCTCTGCAGGCATGTTGGCCAGCCTCGTCGAGCAAAACATTTCCGTGCGTCGGCGGCAGGGAGTGAGTATCGGCCGCTTGCACAAACAGAGGAAGCCTGATCGAAGGAAACGCTCCAGACCTTACAAAGCCAAACGCCAGTAAATACAAACAATCCTGTGAGCACCAGGCAATCACCACAGACAAAAAAAGAGAAAGAAATTGCTGCACTCCTGAAACTCTCCTTGAGGCGGTTTAGTGTTGTTTTTTTTAGCCAGAGCCTCTTCTGCTTCATGAAATGGACCATGTGTTTGGTCACTTCTTTTATCAGTTTTGTATATATGTACTACCATTTTAGACTCAATGTACATTTTCCTCTTGTGCCATTGCTATCTCCAGTTTGTAAATATGGAAAAAAGGCATGTTCCCAGTAATGCACCTGAATGTTTTTTATTGAAAGAAATTCTCTACAGTTTTGTGGTCAGTATAATAGTTATTTGTTGGAGGATTTAAGGAGTTCTTCAAAACCTCTCTGTATGTCACTAAATATACACTTTGGTAACCATAAGTCAATATTTCCTTAACTGTATCCATCTTTCATGTTTTCACAGTGCCAATGAAGTATTGAATGTTTTGACAAAAAGGGTGGTGTTTTATTCATCCACTGCATTTCACCTTCAGCATACAGTGTAAATAATTCACTATATAACATTGAAATTGTCTTTTAATCACCTTATATATGGACAATTTTAATCTTAACGAGTCATGATGCATCAGGGTTTTTCTTTTCACTGGAATGTCTTTTCAACTAAGGGTCTCCAGCTGTGTCTGTATGTCTCTTGAGGTCCTGCGAATGAAAAACAAACTCCTCTGTTATTTTTGTACCTGAAATGGATCTCGCAGTGAGTGAATATTCAGTTGAATGTGTGCAGCTGTGTGTTTTGTACATATGTATCTGTCAATTGGCTCGCCTGTACACTGATTTCAGTTGTTCTTTGTGCTTGCCGTTTCATACTACAATAAAGTCAGTGAAATTATCCTGCTGTAGTCCAGTTTTTTTTTTTTGTGCATCTTGGGTCTTTTAAAGTGGCAGGATCGCAGGATTGCTAAATGTTATAGTTAAAGTGAATGTACTGTTGTAAGCTTCCGCTTGCAAAAAAAAAAAGTGTTACAAGTGTTAAAAGGTTTATTAGATTAGATTTGTTTATTAGGTAACCGTAAGTGTTGTAGTGACAGCTGGTGTACACTAGGGAGAGCAATCATTCAGAGGGGAATGGGACCATCTCAGATCTACAGACACTGTAGGTAGAATCATTCACAAGGAAGAAAAAACGATGGATTCGCTGCAGTCTGATTGTGTTGTAGCAACATGGCTGTAATGTACATGTGTATTCATATAAATATTTAATGTCATAGCAGTCTTTCCTATTTGCTAGAACATTTACAGTGCATCTACAGTTCATTATTTTGCTGAATCAAACATCCTACATTCAGTTTCACATAATCCTACTTGGTGAACAGTCTTTTTTGCAACATATAACATTGCCAGATATACTGAACTTGTCATAAGTCAAGCCATCAGCCGTGACATAACAAGTGTTTTGTCAGTTTGTGTTTTGTGTCTCATCTGATGCTGTTAGTCTGTTCCTTAGGGCATGTTTGAGTGCTGGTATGATGATCTTGTAATAATGACACTGGCTCGGAGGCAGAGCAGTGAAGTACACACAGTAGCCTATGTGGGAGTGGGAGCTAAAAAAAATACCCCTCAGCCACACATTTTCAGTGCAGCAGATGTTTGACTTAAATAAATCCAAGCTGTACTGTTATGTCACCACTGTTTGCCTGTAATTTGGTGAAGACACTTAAACCAAGATCCCCGACTGTCTTCATCACTGTACAGCTTCATGGTTGTATAGTATAATGAAGACATTTCATTCAGGTTCCTTACGCTAGGGTGTTGTCATTGCCACAAGTGTGTTTTATTTTGAAATTAATGCAATGAAGACTATACCAATACATCAAACCTTTGGAAGAATTAAAAAAAAAAAACTATTATTTTCATTATTAATTAGTCTTCTCTCAATTAACTGATTATCATTTAGTTAAAAAAAAAAAAAAAAAAAAAGGCCACAGTTTCCCAAAGCCCTAGATGACATTTTTCAAACTGCTTATTTTATCCAGAACCCTGAAGTTCTCAGTTTAAGATCACAGAAGACCAAGATAACCAGCACATGTACATCTGATAAGCTTCAGGCAATATTTGGCCTTTTTGCTTAAATGACTTAAAAGATAAGTTTAGTAAGTTATCAAAATAGTTGCTAATTAATTATCTGCCAGCTTTAAAGAACTGTGTGATTAAATTATCAGTATAGGTCACAACATTTGAAACTCATTTTCTTTTTCTTTTTGCATTTCATTTACGGTTAGAACACCAACTGTTGTCATTTTGCTGAATAAAATAGCTCACACAACATTATATTTATTTCACATTTATTTCATTATCCAGGAAGGTAAATATAATCATATGATCACAATAATATGAGATTATCCTTGAGTTTATATTGCAAGGTCTTGGGTCAGTTGAATTATATTTTATTTTTCTTCTGCTGCTGTCCGCCTCACAAGAACGAAAAAACAAAATGCTGTCAAATATGATATCGGATGGCCACATTTCAAACCCGCAGGCCGCGCTGCTCATTGTCTTCATCATTTAGGTTACAAAACAAACGCTCTATAAAGGGAAAGACGTGAATTGAATCGGGGAGGTCTCAGTGGTCTCTGGACATGCGCAGTAGAGGGCTCGGGGGTATTTGCGTGGTGACTTGAGGCTTGAGATAACTGGGCGCCGCGAACGCGCACGTACGAGCCACACAAGTCACCACCCATTGCGTCAGCGCGCTCCCTCGCCCTCTCCGTCAGCGCGCGTGCTCCGTGCGGGATGCTGAATTGTAGGTGATGATGGCGGAAGAGGAGCAGCGCTGAGTTTCATCCGAGTTTCCACCGCAGCTGTAGAACCATCTACAACAGCGTTTCTCTCCGTCGAGACCTATCCCGAGGCGATGGGGAACGAGGCCAGTATGGAGGGGGAGGGACAGGCGGGACAGCCCGGCCCCGCCGTCCCTGCAGCGGGGGCTCCGGCTTCCATTTCAGCACCACCGGACTCTGGACAGCTCATCAAGCCGAGCAATGGAGCGCCAGCCGGAGGAAGCGGGGCTGGACCCGGCCCGGGGATTAACAGGTAGTCGCGATAGCTAGGACGTCTCTCCGCCAAAACTATGGAGAGAAATCATGGAGGCTACACGGCGGCGTGGTGTGCAGTCGTACATTAATGTGCAGCGTAGATATAGGATCAACCGACTGCGTGTAGATAGACCTGAATGGGTGCTTAATTATTTATTTCAATATCCTTGTCAACACAATTCACCACCCCTTTTTTGAGACCCATTTCTGCTCTTTTGGCAGCACCACCCTATTAGTCAACGTCAGTTTGGGTCGAAGTCAAATCTAATATGCAACGCTTTCGATGTAGAATCAATAATAACGTGAATGTAGCTCTCAGACGTTCCAATAGGAATTTCTACGCCCGTTTTCACGGTGTCTGTCCTGAGGCATCACTAAGTATCATGAATGAAAGAGCGACATTTTTAAAAAAAAATCTCATTGTGAGATTGTGCCAACTAAGTATGAATACTTGGCAATGGATCTTAGAAAAATGAATGTCCCTCATAGCCTCAGGTGATAAATAAATTAGAAATGTAAATGATGCAGAGTGCACTGGATCTCACGTTGAAGGGTCCATTACAGGTTGATGCTTCGACATGAATACTAGTAAATACAGAGTCATTGTGGGAAATCACCTTCGTCCTGAGGAGCAGACTGTCTGGATCCTGGTGACTGTGTTGTATAGGATGCCAGTGCCACCATCATACGTGGCCAGCGTCATTGTGAGCACAGGAGACCAAAACGCATGTGCCATGGCAGCCTCACTTATCAGATCTCAGTCTCAAATCAATATGCAGTCAGTGGAAAATGTTTTTCACCACCGTCAACTACCCAGCTGCACAGAGAAGGGTCATTTCTCCTGGAGAAGTGCTGTTGCATCTCCCCATAAGAAAATCCAGACACTCAGCTCAGACACGTTGACAGTGCCGTGTTAAGCATTACAGGACAATACTGCCCAGATTTTGGCAGTTGACATATGTAAACCCCATTGTTGGCTTCTACTCACGCTGATAAAATATCTGCCTTTTTTCCAAAAGCCAGCCCGAATCATTAGCGTGATCACATGCGGTGGCCTGCAGGTTTCTGTGTGGGTGTGTAGGAGGGATTACCCTTCCCAACAAGATCTGATATTGCCTTAATTACACAGTTCAACAGTTGCAGACCTGAATACGCACATGCAGAGAGGCGCAGCTGCATCTTGGATTTGCCACACCTGCTTACAGTCTGTCTGCATTGTAAAATAGATATATAGATTTCTTCATGCTACAAAGAGTGAAGCTGATTCCTCGGAGAATATGTCTTTTTGTCAGGGCTTGATTTGTTTTGTTGCAGAAAGTGGTTTCAGGGTGTGTTTGTGGGCTCTAGGTGTGTTCTGTGAGATAGTGCTATATACTTTTAATAATGTCCAGTCCTCTGTATGTTTCTATTTGGAAAAGCACTCACTGTCCATCCTGTATATTCACTGTGGGGCAGGTTTAAAGGCTCATAGCTCCCTTGTAACCTCATGATTCTTTTATATCTTGATTTCTCTCTGGTATCCACCCTAAGGTATCTCATAAAGTGATGGCTGAGAGACTGAGTGTGCTGGGAGACGGAGGGAGGCAGGGTGAGAAATGGGCAGGGAGAGACAGAGAGTATATCATGTAGCTAATTTAAATGGGGTTCTTAAGATCGTGGGCCCACGTTCAGTCTGATTCTTACCTTTACATATTCTTTCACAAAGAACTTGCGAGAGTTTAGGTAACAATGAGACAGTGGCTGGGTTGAAACTGTAGATAGGAGCCTTTGATGTTAATTAAAATGAGTCGCAGCATTTTATGGGTTTGCCTATTAATATGAATAGGGATATGATATGCTTTGTATAACCGTATTCTAAAGTAAGTTCCATATAGGACTTTTTTGCTCTATTTCAGACCATATTATATTTTATTCAGCGCAGTCAGAGAGCTAAATCTGAGCCTCTATAGGAGTCTATGAAATGATGGGAGCCACCCTACGCTTGTGCCTCACAAAGCACCACAATAAATGTTTTCTTCTCTCATCATAACAGCTTTGACTAAGTGCACAGTCATCCCGACCCGATGACCATGACTGAAAAGCATTCTGACATAAGCTCCAAATATTTCCTGTCTACAACAATGTGCTCAGTGTGCTGCTGCTACATTGTCATCCTATTGTTTTCCGTCTAACAACTGCATTAGTGAAGAAGTGCACCTTCTCCACCACGTAACAGCGTGTGCCATAAAACGCAGACAGGTAATGATTCTGTCTGTTCAACGTTTGTCGTTGATGTTGGTTCTTTTTGAACCCAAACAGAGCTGCAGTTCATAAAACCCATAAAAATAATGGATGCGCTAATGCTTCAAGACGAGGCATTCTAACAGGATGTCCTCATAATTAATTTACCTTCAGCAATGAAAGCACTGTATACTATGTAGCCTACACACACCAAATGGTTGTCATAACTCAAACAAATAATGCAAAAGTGGTTCTTATTATTTATGACACTCCTACATATAGAAGATGAATGTCTGCCTATGAGGGACTGGCAGTGCAGTGGCGACGATGTCCTGCTTCTTAAATTAAAAAATTATGAGGCACACGAGCTTGAGCATGCTGTGTAATCTTATTGAGATCACTTTTTTTTTTTTACTCTTTCTTTTTACTTGCATAGACGTCAGAAGCAAATTGCTTCAAATTGGTGTTTTGTTCTACTTGACGAAGCTGACTGAAAACAGGCAGTCAAGTCAAGTGCGTACCTCTCCACTTCATGTTTTCAGACTGAAGGAGGTTTTTCTCAAACATACTGTGACTACACTGCGGCTGAAACTGAACTTCCATCCACTCCCACATGCCACATTGGATATTTTGGCAGGTGGTTTTGGTTTTTCACAAGTACATACAGTGGATGCACCTCGCCACTCGTCTGAGTTACAATGATCATGAAACAACATATAACTGGTGCGCAGTTTGTCTGCTGTATTGCGATTTTGATTGAGTATTTGATATAATGAGCCATGTTTAACAATTATTACACGAGGCCCTGCAGGTTTAAAGTTAAAGATTCAGCAGTACAGCTACTATTTTTACATTTGACCAGCATTATGTTTAATATTTTACAGTAAGATTTCCATCATCCATGTCTCGGCTGTTAATCAGTTTTTCTTTGAGGGTTAGCCAAGCTTATTGGATGCTAAATTATGAAAACACAAGAAGGGCTGTGGTCTATAACACTGCTATCCATCTATGTTGGAGACCCTGTAATAATTAGTTTATTTCACTTTGTGTCAGCCTTGATCTGGTTCTATTTGTCACAGCCTCTATTACAGGTTTGGCTCATTCAAAAAATTAACAACATTAATTGTGTGTCTAATTTCTTTTTATTAGTAGCTATTGGCTGTTTGTGTCCTGATATCTAATCGCATCAGCAAAGAACAACTCTTTTAAAAGGACGCATTTGTCATAATTTTTGACAGAAATTACTTGATTGGGTGTCAAACCATCTTTGTTCCTTATTTCCTCTTTAACCCTGGTGATTCACTTCAACACAGAAGACCTCTTCTCACAACCAAAGTGTCCAGCAGCCACTGCATGACAAAACTAAATCTGTCTTGCTGAATCATTATAAAGCTGATAATATTTTCTACTGGGGGAAAAAAAAAAAAACAGAACCTCTTTGAATCTTTCTGACGTGACATTCCTGGCGCTTGCTGAAAACAGCTGCACTAGTTGTTGATGCTATTTTGACAAGCGGATATTTCACGGTGGATGTATTCTTTGCTTGATGCCTTTAACATGCATTCATTCAGCCTGCTTCATCCAGAATGTTTTTGCTTTGACCTTTAAATATTACTAAATGGAAGGCACGAGATAGCTTTTCACTCAGAAGCCTTAGCTACCCAGTTTCATTTCCAATGGACAGAGGTATAAATCAATGAGAAACATATAGGATCTCCATTATAGGGATACTGATACAGTATATACTGTATCCGTCTAAAATTAAGTACATGTCTGTCAGATAATCTTCCCTGTACCAAGGGACATATTTGACAAACCAGATGTCAGTGTGAGGTCACTTTTATATGTATATCTGAATAGAAAAATGTATATTATATTTGTAAAGTGATCATTTACTGTTAATTGTTTATTTGCAGTAGTCTGTATTACTCAGTGAACCCTTATGTAGCATTGAATGTAATGGCTTGGCACTTAGTAAAGGCCTGTCCTGTTGATTTCCACATGCAGAGTGAGTATTGACAGCTTAAACATGGTGTGGGTGTTACATTGCTTGGAGAATACTAGAGAAATGGCTGCACTTGGCTGCTGAGGTTTTACCGAAATAAGCTTTGCGTTGATGTTGAAAGAATTCTCTTGTTTTTCTGTAGTCATTCGAAAATGGAACTGAGCATTAGATTTTGATCAAAAGGCTCTGTGGCTTGCACACAGTGGTGGCTTTTATAATACTGGATATTAAATATTGCGTTGTGCTGAATTACTATAAATATCCATCTCTGTGCAAAACACTCTCCCACTTGGGTTGGATACACTCTCTGTGCTCTGAGTGTTGACATGGCTTGTTGGGTCCCACCTGTTCTGTGTGACAGTGCCAGTAGTCTCTGTTCGTCATTATGTCCACTGAAAGCTTGTTAGCATACAACTGGAGAATGTGCACTACACAGATGAGAAAACTGATGACATTCTCATATCTGTCCAGTACATATAATGCCACGCCAGTGTCCAGTTAGAATGAGTGGTAAAATAAAACCAAAATAGCACATTATATCTCGCACAAAAACCCACGCAAAAGTGCAGTACTGACCTGTTACAGTTAGCGTAGCTGAACTATTTCTCGGCCTGGGACCTTAGACTTCTAAATGTCTTGTCGCCACTGTGCAACCTGTGGAAACATTGGCGATTAGATGTGTCACCTTGCAGCAGAGTAAGTTAGCCATTTCTCCCTGTTTTCAGTCTTTGTGCTAAGCTAAGCTAACCTGCTGCTTGCTGTCACCCTGTATTACTGATCAGATATGAGAGCAGTATAAATGTTCTCATCTAACTCTTGGGAGGCCATCGAATAGGTGTATTTCAAAATGTTAAATGGTTCTTCTAAGATTCACATTGTCCTGCAGTTGCATTGTTATTAAGCGTATAATGTGTGCTGACTTCAGCAGTGCCAATGGGATATCGTCACATGTTTTATTGAAGCTGTGAGGACAATCCGGCCGTCTTTCTACTTCTTCACGATAGGAAATTTCACAGGGAGCTCCCATTTCTAAAGACTGGCAACATACAAACACTTCACTATCCACTTTGTGATAAAGCAAGCAATTTGTAGTGCTTTAGACACAAAGCCACAAGTAGTTCTCAGTGGACTCCCATTTGCTGATGGATGAGAATATCTGAGAAATCTTTTGAAAAGGTGTCTTCCAGTTTAAACACTTTTTCTGACTCTCATTAAGCCATGCCCGAGGCTTTGCATAAATCACAAGAGGCTGCACTCGATGTCTTTGCTATTCAAGTGATACTTATTATGTGAAACTACCTTGTAGCTTGTGAGGACACTGGGGCATGTAAGATTTAGACTTAAATCTAGACTACGCAGTCTATCAGTGATAAGACACGTTAGTGGTATTTGCAAAAGTCCAGTTTAGCCTCAGACAGAGTGAGAGTGGTGGTCGGCAACTGTGTTGAATATCAAGTATCCACACACAGTCCAGTGATGGTTTGAAAAGTACAGATTTTTCCCGATGGGCTCACTGTGGTGAACACAGGGCTCCTGTGGAGAGCTGAACAAGGTTAGAGTTGTGCAGCAGCTCAAGTCATCTGCAGTGACTCACAATTGCTAACATGCTCTATTTTAATTCCTTTATTCCTCCCTTTATTTCCACCCTTCCTTCACTGTGGATGCAGAGCTGCTGCTGAGACTGTCTTTGAAGATGACGGCCATGACAAAACAAGGTCTAAGTTGTTATGACAGTGGAAATCCTGCATTCTTATTTAACTTTTGGCACTAAAGCCTCAAGGCCAGAATGAGCAAGAAAACCAAAAGTTCACAGTACTGATACCTTTGTTCCTACCCAAACATGCTGCTGAGGCCAGAACCAAACAGCTTCAAAGTGCAGCAACAAGCCACAAGGAGCACTTCACAGACACTGATAGAGGCAATATGAAATAGTCAACATTTGCCTCTCATAAACCACAATAATATCTCTTAATTGTATGTGGACCTAATGCATCTAAGAGCTGAAGGGTTCCGAAATGTACCACTCAAGAAGAAGTACTGCTTGTTATTGAAATTAAGTTGAGATTACTGCTTTAAAAACCCCACTTGAGAAAACATTAAATGCAGCACATTAAAATACATACAAATGTATGCAAAATGTATAAGCTACAGTTTACATTTACAGTACAGTGCTGAAATGTTACAAGGTCTACAAAGTAGTTTGCTTTAATTACAAACAAAATTCTGATCCGAATGTGTTCTTGTGCTTGTGTCCATAGTGTATCCAAAAAGCTGCTGTGGTTATGTTTTACAGTAGATGTTACTGCAGGTTAACAAGGGGAAAATTAAGCTTTTCAAAACCAACCTCTGGAAAAGATTGCGTACAAACAAATATATTCAGTTACATTAAAAACTCTAATATAGTTGTTCCAACCTCAAGTGTAGAGAGTTTTGAACTAAATTGTCTGACTTTATATAGTAGATTCTGTGAAATACCACGGACTGCAGTTTTTGTGAATGTGTGCTTGTATAAGAATATGAAAGAGTGGACTCAAGGCCTTCCTTTGTCACATATACAACACAAGTATGTGCCAATAGCTATTCTGGAGAAAAATAATTTGAAAAAAGAAATAGAAAGGATAAAGATAAAAATGATAAATGTCAGAGGGAATGTAAGTATGGCTCAATTGTGAGTACACACAATTGTCTATACATCACAGTGTTGTGCAAGCTCTAGTGGAAAAGAGGTCAGAATCATTCTTGACCTTGGAATTAGTAGTTTGATGGAATAGTTCAGATATAAGCTAGTTCTACTGTTATTTTGTGAAAAGAATTGCATATGATTTTTTTTTAATGTGTGCAACAAGCACAAACGTCTTTCTTCCCCGGGTGTTCAGTTTGAAACTGCTGCAATGCTGTTGAAAGCTCCCTTAAAGATTTCTATGTTGTGATATTAGAAAAGTATTTCCAGGCCCAGATGGCTGTTTGTAATTAACAGGGGTGTCAAAAAGCTACAGTACGTCATAACTGATTGTTTTTCTGTAAAATCAGTTTGACTCCTAATTTAGAACTCAGGTCTAATGTCCACCTGTTCTCTCTTTACCTCCTCTACCAGAGCACCCCCGTCAGACCAGGGACCGAAAGCAGGAGTCCAGAGTGGCCATGGGACAGGTGACAGGCTGGCCTCCCATGACACACCTCAGCATGCTGCACCACAGGGAGAGCAGGGCCAGGGTCACGTGGCCAGGAAGAGTCTGCAGGTGGATGTGGGTAGCAGCAGAACTGGGAGGTCCCCTTCTGTGTCCCCGGATCGAGGCAGCGTCCCCACCTCCCCTTACTCTGTGCCTCAAATTGCACCCATGCCCAGCAGCAAACTGTGCCCAGTCTGCAAAACCACAGACCTGATGGGCACCGGGGATGACAAGCCGAGCTCCAACACCTGCACACAGTGCCGCTCCATGGTGTGCACCCAGTGTGGCTTCAACCCCAACCCTCACCTCACAGAGGTAGGCAGTGCTGCTTGACCAAGACAATGATAATTCCAGTCATGTCCCTTTTCTATTTTTGGAATGTTTTCTTTCTGTTGTATAGTAGTTTACCAGTCCGCTACACAATTGTATAGGTGGTGTCCATCTAAAGTCACCACTGTCACTATGTCTTGGGCTACTAACATGGTCAGCATCTGCCATGGTGCATTCATATGGAAAATCTAAAATACTGCAAAAATGGTTTAACAAAAAAAACAGCTGTGTAATCGACTGCACAAAGAGATTCGGAATGAATTCAGGCATACAACATTACATGACTGCCGAGAGGCTAACGCCAACAGAAGCAAAGGGGTGACTGTTTAGTGTTGACTAACTGAGCACGTGGTTTTCAGAATGAAACATGTAATAAAATCTAAATATTTCACAAAGCAGACAGAGATATGACGCAGTGTCCTTTAAGGTACTTGTGTTGATCTGCTTTAAAATAGAACCAGGCGTCTGGCTTTGTTTTGTGTAACATTATTTCCCCTGTGCGGCGCTACTTAAATAAACATAAATGAGTCATACATGTATATTGCATGTGTGGTACATCACATGGGTTGCACTTGCTTCTGACAGCCTTTAATTTTTCAAGATAGCCATTTGCCTTCATTCCTGCACATCACCTCTGCTTATTCATAGCATCCATAGGAAGGTGGCATAACGTCAGTGCATAACGTCAGTGCAAATCTTATACATACACAGTGTAGATATAGTACATTAACAGCATTCTGACAGGATGAAGGGTGTTAACATGTATTTTTTAATTTTGATCAAAGTGCGTAATTCAGGTGCAGGTTTGATTTTTACTGTGATAATTATTTCTCATTGACATTTATGAGCAATGTTGGTGATGAGTATTGTTATCAAGCTGGCTGTGACTGGCTCACCGGCTGGACTGCACCAGCTGAATGGGAGTCAAGATGTGAATTAGTTGCATGCTGGTTGAGAGCCATAGTGCGCCTTGATTGGTTAAGTGTTTAATAATCTGTTGGGCTCATGAACTTTCATCTCCAAAGACCTGCTTATCACACACTTCTGCACTGAGGTGCACAGTAATAAATTAGTCACTTCCAATTAGTCATAATGAATCAGAGGCTCGTATCTAGAACAAACTCTACGTGCTTTTCAGCAGGATGCTACAAAGTACCTGCACACAGCACATGCAAAGTGTATTATCCATGTATGTTGTTTATCCATCCTTACTGACACTAACGAGTGAGTATCCAAATCAGGCCCGAAGCCTCCCCCCTCCCCAAAAATTGCTTTTTATAGCATCACTGAAAGCAGCATAACACATTTCCCCGTCATTCACAAACATTCATATGCATCTAAACACTCATCACCGTTAACAGGTAGCTGAGAGAAGCCTATTGCCTTCATCCTAAAATAAATCACTTGCCTAATTTGAATTAGGCTACGCTTCACTGTTGCTGTGAGTCAAATGTGGCTGTGTCATCTGTCACAAAGTTTCACATCAACTTCAGTGAGTCATGTTGCAAATTGCGGCCAAGATGCAATGTCAGTTAAGCTGGCCTACAGGCTACGAGAGCAACTGTAGGCTGAATAAGTACCAGGATAGAGGCAGTAAATGTTTAGCTTTTGAACCATAAATGTGAATGTACTAGCTAATGGGTGTGTGTAAGCTTGAGTGCATGCATGCATGAGCGCATATTTGTACGCATGAGATTGGAGACTGCAAAAGTTGGGGAAAAAAAGGAAGCCGTGGGAGATGGAAGTACAAGAAAGAGAAAATGCGTGGAGCAAAGTGGAGACAGACAGTAGAGAATAGATCATGGCAGGGAGTGAAGGAGAGCATGGCAGTAAAGAGAACAGTGGAGGTGGGTACTTTTCGGCTCAGCCTTGGTGAGCTTGTCAGATGCTGACAGGGAGAGAGACACAGAGGGAAAACGCTCAGCCTCCGGAGACCTGAAGATTTACCCCCCTAACCTACTTAGCATGGATTGGGCTTCTGCCTCACTGCAGCATATCGAAAAGAGCCATATCACTCATCAGCAAAACTGATGACGGCCACGTTGTTGCCGATCAAGGTGACGATAACGCTGAGGATGATGATGACTGGAATTCCGATTACAGTGATGGTGACTGGTCAGTAAAAAGAATTGCCATATTGAAGAGGCTGAAGTAAAAAGCTCCTCTTATGAGCAGACACAGATATTGTTGCTCTTTTGATCCTAAAGAATGAAATATTTGTATATAAAATGGTAAAAATAAGATTTAGGATTTAATCGCGATACAAATCCTAAAATCCTAGAAATAGTTTGCCCCGTTTATAATAAAGTGCAGAGTCTTTCTGGATTTTCTAGGATTATAATCCTTCATTTGTACATTTGGTGTTTTGGCAGAAAAATGACTTGTGGCATCTCATTTATCAGAGTTCTGGGGATCACATCCTGCTTTGTAAGTGATGTGTTTCTGTTTGCAAATACTCTACGGACACTGATTGAACATCCCAGATTACAAGGATCATACGAGCAAAATGCGTTATTGGAGAGGATTTCCCCTCAAATTACAGAAATGGCAGTGCTGATTAACGTCTCGACAAATGAGGATGATTCCACATTTGGATAGTTAAGATTTTCTTGATTCACTACAAAGACTCAAACAGCATGTACAGCTCAGAATCAGTTGTTTTTGAAACATTTAGCAGCAAGCTGTTTTATTAGTGGTACTTCTCATGAAGACAATCCCTGTTTATGTGTTTGAAGAATGAAAATAGTTGTTAAACTACAAGTCAGAGCTGAGGTAAACAACCTGGCGATGGCAAAGCGATTTAGATGTAAACAGCGAGCGATAAATGGATGTCATACGCCACAGTGTGTTACAAGGCTGTCAGTCAAGCTGAGAAGTTTTATTTAGAGATGTAGGCTGAGAATTGAGACGTGCGAGCAACTCGGGAGCTCGTGTGTACGATTTGATCATCTAATGACGTAGATAACACCCAGAATTAAAAAATATATATTTTGCTTGGTGTTTGAAGAAATAGTTACGAGGAAGGTGCTCGATTAAAAACGATGTGATGAAAGAGAGAAGGAGAAATCCTGGCAGTCGGGGAAACAAGATAGTCTAAAGACAGACTTTAAACAATGCAGAACAAGAGCATGGAGAGGTAGTGAAAATACCACAGACACGCTCCCCCGACAGTGTTCTCCCACCATCATACAGGGGAACATCTGCTTTATAATTGGTCCAATTTCTATTTATAGACCTTACCCTCCTTCTGTCTGCAACGATGGCCCGGTCCTGAGAAGCCACAGCTGAAAGACAGCGAGAGAGCGAGAGAGAGAGAGAGAGAGAGAGAGAGAGAGAGAGAGAGAGAGAGAGAGATGTGTGAAAAAAAGCTGTGTGATAGCAGGTGGAGACAGAACGGAAGAGAAAAAGCATCATCATAAATTAACCATAATAGCTGGAGTATTCATTCTAACGCCATGCAATTCTACTTTAATCCAGCTCCTGCAAAAAAATAGAATATATAATATAACCTTCTTTAATGCAACTTGGTTTGCTTCTCCGCGATGAAGGCATCGGTATTGCCAAAACACTCTAGAGATGGATCTAAAACATTCTTTGAACAAGTCATGAAATGATGACTTTTTAATGTCTTTGTTTGAAGAATGCCTCGGAGGTGCTTCTTTGTCTTTTAACCAACAATCCCACAAGCTGAGGAACAGTTTTAACAAACGCTCCCACACAGAGACACTCTCTATATCTCCTCCTCCCTGTTCAAAATACATCAGGTAGGTGGCCACAGTTGACAGATGCACTAGACAGATTTAGCAACCAAACTGAAAGCAGTGGCATCAATTTGGACTCCAGAATACAGTATTTTCTGCACTAATCAGTGATTTTACATTAAGAGTGGATTATATGACTTGTATCTTAACCTTCTGAACACCAAGCAGTTTGTGGTTTTACTTACTGTGGGCTCATTTTTCACTGCAATATAAAGTCCTGCACCTCTATGGAAACAGCACAACCATGGTTAGTAGTAGAGAGAACACAATGTCATCAATTATAAAAAGGAAAAGAAGAAAGCTACATTTGTTTATTTATTTTACAAAAATGTAAAAAATATACCCTGAAATCAACATGTATAAGAGTGTCTAAGTTCCCATAAATGTTACTGGAGACACTGGAAAACACAATGACTCTACATCCTATAGATATTTTACTACCTATTTTTATTTTTGTTTACTTCCTTGTTTTCTATCTGCTCACAGCCTGCAGTTCAGCTGAAAAGTCCCAGAATTCCATCTTCAATCCCATTTTTGTGACTGTTGGTCGCAACTGAGTCACCAATGGCCTTACCGCTGTGCCGAGAAACTAGTTACTTTATTTTTGGCAGTTTTTAAAAATGGGACATGTTGAATAAAGTGATTTCGATCATCACAAAATATCACGATTTTAACTTTAGATTCGGTTAAGTTTTTTTGTGGAACTGCAAGTCAAACACAATTAGTTCAAGTACTGTTGGAAAGTTAAAAATCTGCCAATTCTTCTTGATTTCAGAGTTTTTTGCTTTGATGAATGGTGTAATTATCCATCCATCCATTATCTATACACCTATCCCAGCCGACTCAGGGCGAAGGCAGGACATCCTGTACAGGTCGCCAGTCTATCGCAGGGCTACACATAGAGACATACAAGCACACTCTCATTCACAATTTAGAATCACCAATTAACCTCAGCATGTCTTTGGACTGTGGGAGGAAGCCGGAGAACTCGGTGAAAACCCACGCTTCACAGAAAGCATTCTAGCTGTGAGGCAACGGTGCTAACAACCGACATAACGTGCAGCCCGATATAATTATGGCAACTTTTAAAAACACATGACTTTTAGACCAGCCAGCAGATTTTAGGATTCAGAGGGTTAAAGAGGTCAGTTGAAGTAATAAATCCACAGATTTACCACCTACCTTTGCAGTTCCCTACAACTCTACAGAACATTTTAATGTCTTTCAGCTCATTATTTTGGTTCAGTCCCCCCTTTTCCAGATGCAGCAGACAGGTGTTTTCGGCAAAGTCAAACCCACTGTACTCCACCTGTCCAGCTGCAAGAAGCTGACAGACAATGCTAGAGTTTAACTGGTGAACACAGTGTAGCATTTATCAGATATTTCCATCAGGAGTTGAGACTAAAACAGAGCTTAAAGCAGAGTGAATATGAGGCTTAAATTTGTCAGTCAGCCGGAATATGACTCTAAATGAATCCAAATGTTGTTTAATATCTGCTAGATGTATTGATAGAAAACTTTGCTAGATTGTTTGCCACAAACAGCTTTATATGTTAATGTTGTGTCCACAAAGTTATATTTTCCTCAAGGGTATGTGCATTTATAACTTCTCTTAGGTTTACAGGTACATTTAGAATTTAGTTTTCCAACAACAGTATTTTATTTAAAAGAATAGATTTTTAAAAAAAAGTTAATATAAACAATAAAAGTTGTTTTTAGCTGTGACCAGCAGCTAGTCTGAGTCATTCCAGTGGTCAGTGAGTCAAATGATATTCCAGCTCTCTCCTCCTGCAAAAGCTGCACATGTACAACTGTGGGATACAGATTTATCGTAAAACGGCAAGTTTCTCAGTCAGAGACAGGACTGTTTTAACTTACTTTAATGCAGCCCAGGTTCTAATCCCAAGGCCGAAAATTGATTTTTGCAAGCTGCTGCAGCAGCACCAACCTGGGAGAACAAGCTGTCTATAGTGCCATAAGTAAACATTCTGTTATTTTTTCAAAGTGTACTTCAAGGCAACTTTGTAGGCTGTGAGTGTCTTAGGTACCGTTTTCATCTTAGTTGGAACTTTAACTTGTGATTACTTCTAAACTTTTCAAAAGTGTACTTCAGTGTACCTCCAACTCAGAGCTTCTTCAGCTGCTCCAGTATTCGTGCTGTTTTTATGTGACCACAGTTAGAATCCAACATTATCCATGGTTTGATTTGTCTTCTGTTAAGGGTTAATGAAAAATAAATCACATAAATGTAAACTAAATTGATGCAGTCATATCAGTGAAGAATAACTCCATTATACCTCGGGGGAGCCAGAGCGTGGTTCCTAATCCCCTCAAATTAATTCAAATGTTTAGCATCAGACATTTCTAATCCCCCTCTAACTTTGCATTATGTGGCACAAGAGATTCAGTGGCAAAGCAGAAGACAATGAGATGGTTATACACTTTATATATCTCTGTTTAGGTTACATTTTAGATATAAAATGCATGATATCTACAGTATGGATGAAAAATGTAATCAGGATGGGATTTGATGAGTTTTTGTCTTTAGAAAAATATTGAATGTTTTGTATATGGAAATAGTGGGGCAGTGGTGGCACAACAGGTTATGCCCCTGACTACTGATCAGAAGGTCAGGGGATCAAACCTCACTGCCACCGTTGGGCCCTTGAGCAAGGCCCTTAACCCTGACTGCTCCCCAGGCGCTGCACCGCGGCAGCCCACTGCTCCTGCTATGTAGGATGGGTAAAATGCAGAAGTTGAATTTCCCCAAGGGGATTAATAAAGGTTAAATTATTATTATTATTATACTGTTTTAGTTCAGGTCTTCGGGTTTGAAGGGAAGTTTTCAGTTTTTTCAAGGTCAGATAATTGATCAAATGTGATTTCTGTTTTTCTAACATATTTTCTTATTATTATTCATTTCAGTTTCCCAGAAACTGACAGTCTCTCCGTGGTGTCTCTACATCTTCTGTCTAGTGAATAATTTTCAGCCGGGAGATGCTAAATTAAATGAATGAAAAAATATTCAAAAATCAAGTGTGATAGGTTTGTTTACGAGTCGAGCTACTATTCATCAAAGGGTTTTGCAGGAAAACGATGAAACTGTAATTATTTTGAAGGGACCAAATGAGCCATATAGTTTCACTCCCAGTTTCTCACCAACAAGATAGTAACAGTCAAACTGCCAATGTGTCTTTTGGTGAGTTAGAAACTGAGGCTCTGACATACATTATACAATATGTATAGTAATTGAATAATCAATAACCATTAGAGCAAACTCATCTATAGCAACATATAACAATTTACATATAGTTTAGGTTAAACGGTAAATCATAATAATCTTACCTGTACAGCCTGACTTCTTAAACGACACCTAATGATTTTGAAATTGAATTTCTAGGTTATCTTAACAAGCAGGCTTAATATAGCATAATAATGTGTCTTAAATTACCCCTTTCTATCCTATTTACTGCAAATCCTTTCGGAAAAATGTAAGACAAGAAACTTCTTACTGAAAATATATGTTCAGTCTGCTAAATATCCACACTGCTGGTGTTTGGTTGACTGTTTTTCATCACAGTGCTTTAGGATGTCATCACAGACTGGTACTTTAAGTGGACAAACAGTGGGAACTGGGTCAGGAATCCAGCTGAGACACTACATGCTCAATTTTGCATATACCAAAATATTTTGCAATGAGAACTGCCAGAAACTAAATCTGGGACACTGGTTTAATTATTACCCCGTAACTCGCCGCATTTAAAGTCTGCATCTCGCTATAATCATTAGAACTGTTCTCTCCAGCAAGGGAGTAACAGAAATCGTCCTATTGTGACGGTGTGTGGAAAAATCACATGAGCACCTTCAGCCCATTTTACTAACATGGCTCCTGCAGTACAGTTAAACAGGACAGACACATTGAAAGCCCACGTTCAGCATCATGGTGACAAATCTATGGCATTCTTTATACTTTTAAGCCAGATATGCTAATTTTGTCGCCCTCCCTTTTATGACTCCCTATTGTTTTTTAATCTACCAACAATTACTACTGAACTAGACACTCTGTTGTTTTGTCTGGTCATTTTTTCATGTCGTTGCACATTTATGGTAAAGTCTTTATTTTGTGTTAATGTGCATTATTGTTCTGTCATCCAGTAAAAGCTACACTTTACAGTAATACACTCAAGCACCACAATGGCACAAAATGCGGACTCAATCATTACCGCTGACTAGAGTCTACATCTCTAAGACACAGACACAGTCTCAAAAGAACTGAATATTAAAAGCTTCACAACAGTAGCAGCAAAGCTTTTGCAGGATTATGGTATTTCGCCGCATTACAGTGTACATATGTTTATTACATTGTGCTCATCTGCTCTACTGTATATCAAAATTTAATGTGATGCACTCTGCACTACTTTCCTGTATCCTCAGTAGCACCAGAACTCCCCGCTGTGCCCAACACTGCACCAGAACACCTGGTGAGACACATTCAATAAGCAGCATGAAAAGAAATGTAACAATGATTTTCCCACAACTGCTCATAATTTTGATTGGTCCTTGTTTTTATGAACTTCGCTCTTTGCTTGGCAACATTTAGGAGTAAAGCTGATGTGCTTTATTGTGATTGCTCTTGTGTAGTTGTTTGTAGAGCTGCTGTGTTTGAGTTAAGCAGAGGCAGAGACACAAATTGACAGAGAGAGGGAGTGAGAGAGAGAAGCACTGGGAGGAATTTCAATGTCTTTGGCCCAATTTGCAAGGAATTGATAAACCGCTGCATTCCAAGCATCCTGATCCCCAAACTGCAGTGCTCAGCTGCTGTACGTACTGCATGGCGCTACCGCATTGTGCTCCCCGAGACAGTGCTTCTTTCTTCATCTGCATCTTTGTCAACTCAAGTTTGATTCCGTCTCTGAGAGCTTTCGTTACCCGGCTTTTCCGGGGAATGATGGACTGCATGATGTCTCCAACTTGTCAACAAATGCACGGAGAGGAGAAAGTGGAAAACTTTGTGCACCTGTGTGATGTATGCAGTGTTACATCCTCTGACAGGTGTGTGCGTGTATGTCCCTGTTACCTCACACTTTAGCTGAAAATGTTCTCTACTTTTTACACTTTCAAAAGCATTTTGGGTCACAGGAGAGTTGTTCAGGTCAATGCTGTACAAATACTCAAATCAGTTATTTAAATGCACATTGTGATTAAAATATTACAACAAACATGAGCTTGGAGCCTGCTGTTTGTTGTAATAGAGTAACAGCCACAGTCCAGGCTTGCAAGTAGTTGCATAGTTTTTTTTTAATTCTTTAGGCTTTGTGCTTATATTACACTTGTATACAACATTGCAGTGTCAGGTCTTAACTTTAGTTTGAGTAGATTTATGTCAGTGATGTAAAGCCCATTTTACACATAATGCCTAAATTGAAAGAGTTGAAAACTAACTGGACACTTGACTACAAATGTTTTTAGTCCAGCTGTGTATTATTTCAACGTTAGTCCACAGACGCATGGCTCAGACTGGACTGAGAGTAGAGAGCTGCCATTTAGGCGTCAATTTGAGGAGTAAAGCGGTGACCTTGTGAGTAAAGCAGATGATAGGGAGGCTCAAGAAAAGCAAAAATCTTTCAGAGACATATCAAAGGTAGCTGGCTTGTTAAAGGGAACGGTTTCATACATTCTAAAAAACAGATACACAAGGGAAAACTAGAAAATAACCTCGTGGGCAGCAGAGCCAGAGTCTTGTGGATAACTAGAAAATCAAGAATGCTGTCTGAGCTCTTTCCCTATTAGTGATCAAGAGTAGACTTTATGACTCTGAGCTCCGAGGCCAAGGGTTTGCATAATTTGATTAAATGTTTAGTTGAGAGACAGAAAGATTAGACAGAAAATTAGGCTGTAACTCATTTCAAAATTGATAAATCATGTAATTAATTTAGTCAGCTGTCAAAAATATAAAATGGACACTGAATATCTGGAGTTTGACTGTTGAACAAAACAAGACATCTGCAGACGTCATGTTTGGATCTCAAACACTGTGCTTGCAATATTCTTTTTCAGTACTTTCTGACATTATAGGCACCAATCTATAAGCCGATTAATTGAGGGAAAGAAATTGGCAATAAAAATGATTAAAAAGAAAAAATAATTGCAGCACTAGTGGTTATGGCAAAGAGTCTAAGATCATACCCAAATCAGTGTAAAATTTAAAATGTAAATATGTGTGTGTGTTGCCAAGGAGGCTTTGCTCTCATTATTTGATCTACATCCAACTCTCTGTAGGTCTTTGCTGCTAAAAGGTTCTATTTCTGGCAGCAAGTTGTTCTTCATGAAGCCATGGTGCTCGAGCATCCTGTTGGCAGACGTTGAGGTCCCGCCTCATGACCTTTGACGTGCGTCATACCACTGTACCCACATGCAAATGCAAATCTAGAAAGCTAATGCAGGAACTGGATCCATGTATGAAATAAAGGCCCGATGAGAAGCTTCAAAAGTGTGTAGATGGTGAGATGAAGATGGAGACTGAAGAAAAAAGTTAAGAGTGAGTGATGCACTGTGAGAGATGCAGATAAGGAGAACAAGATGGAGGGTTGCAACAGAGAAGTGATAGAGAAGCAGGGCAGGAGGCAGAGTGTGCAGTGCGCTTGTTTTTTGCTGATACAGATCAGATTTCATAAAGATCCACATGATTGCCTCATAACAAGGGGGACGCAGAGAGGAATGAGATGGAGAGATGAGGCGGAGGCAAGCAGAGACATGAAGAAATTGATAAATAGTGGCTTGCCCTCCCCACAGCTGCTTTCTTTGTTTTTCCAGTTAGTTTTTTCCCCAGTGGGCTTAATATGATTATCCTAAGTGTAATTTGGAAAGAAAAAAATATCAAGGACAATAATAATAATGATGGAAAGAGTAGTTCTCACTCGGGCCTCTGATTGGATGCAGAGCCTTGTGTTGCTCCGGTGTTGTTGTTTTTTTTTCTCTGTCCACATTACTCTGACTGTCCCCAGGGTTCACCCTGCTTCACCACTGCTTCTCAGTTTCCCTGATTGACAGTGAAAACCATGGCCTCATCACTTCTTATACTGGGGATTGGCATGGGGCCAGGCACCAGGCTAAGATGCTACTGAACCTGTGACTTATACTCTGTCTACACTGACTAACTGAATGACTGACCTAGAGACAGACTGAGAAACACAGTTAGGCAGGTGGAGTGGTTACCAAACACTTTAAAGCTGTCAACAATGCAATTATATAAGTGAGAAAAGACATAAGAAAATGATATCAGTTATATCATGACATCATTTTATTACCTTGACATTATAAAGTAACTTCAGAGCAGGCTGGAAAGTATTGTTTCACTGCCTCGTCTTGTTGAAAAATTTAAAGCCCATCTTACCCAGAACCAATTTGGTTGTGGTTGGGTGTGGTCATGAGTGTCTCAGTTGCACTTGTAACATTGTCTGTAACTTCACTCATATATTCGCCACAGTAAGGTGAGAAGTTAAACCATCATCCATCATCATCCATTTGCTGTTAACCTGGAAGCAGTGGTCGTGGTTGCTGGGAGCAGTTAATGTTCTTCATAATGACTGAAGCTGCCCCATTAAACAACTTGCAACAGTCTGTCAGTAGCTGTGTAGTCATGGAGCTGTTAAGGACAAGAACCTCGGAAATGAGTTGTGAGCCAATTTTGGTTGTACTACTTGTTATTGCAGGTTCACATGAGGCCATCAGGCCGAAAGGTTTTTCCCCTATGCAATAATTAGGAAAGGAACAGCCATGAAATGATAAATATATCTTTGATTTTATGAAACTATTAAACACCAAAAACAACTCTTTGCAAAATCTGAATTTTAGCCATTAAATCTGATAGAAACTGTAATGTCTAGAACAAGCAGCAACCCCCTGGGCTGAAGGTATCAAAACTTGCAGTTCCTACAATGGCCACTTGAGGCTGCCTCTGAAAGCATGTCCATCCCCATAGAACCCCCATGTCAAAATGTAAAACTTTACAACAGAAATAAACTTGTTTATAACCTGGTACAAAAACAGTTTTGGTCTCTATAGCGAATTTCCCCATTATGCCAACTGTACAGTGGGTGAATGCTTATATAACTGACCTATTTAAATAGTTTTAAGGCTTAAAATTGGGCATAATTAAGGGCGTGGCCACTTTGAGTCACAGATGGGTACCATCACAGGACAATCCATCGCCCAGAGACATAGCATGGCTCGCCTCAGCTCCCCCCAAACTGCAACTCTTTGTTAATTTTTGGCTGAGTTGGGAGTTAGGTAAAGTAACTGAACGTAAACTGCTCTTCGGGAAACCTATGGGTGACATTATGAAGGGTTTATAAATCTTTACATATAGGCTTTGGTCTAGAAGACCTACATCAGGACATTACTTTATGTCTTTCATGTGTGTAGGGAGCCTGCACAAAGTCTGTCAGCTCGGCCAGAGGCAGTCCCTAATGAACGCGATCTCTCCGACTGGTTGATTGTTTCTGTATTTTGCCTGAGGAAGGTCAAGAACTGAAACGTTGCTAATAAATCTATTATTGCAAGTTAGACAGTGTGCAAAAATCTGTTTGAAACTGATTGTTTCTTCACGCAGAAGCAATTGTCAGAGCACGCAATGCCAAAACCATTAGAAATGCTGAACAGCTCAGCTCAAGTCTGATGTGTTGTATTTCAACAGTAGCCACACCTGATGGTGATGGGAGAGCATCCAGAACACACCGAGCACATTTCTACATCACTTCAGCATGAACTTTGACCACTTTGGGCTGGCAAAATTAGCCTGCTTCGAGACCTGAGACTCACTGGACATATCTCAATTTTCTCAGTAATTTAAATAGTGTATAATTATGAATGAATAATGAAGTACATCAAAATTACTTTGCAGTCTGATTATCAGGCTACAGCAAAATTACATGGCATCAGCTGGGGTTAAGTTGGAGTTTCTTGTTTAACTAAAAAACACAGTACAGCAGTGAGTCAGTGCTTTGCAGTATGTGGAGCAATAGTAGACTTTAGGTCCACTGACTCATACTATTCTAGCTAAATTCTGAAGTGACAACCTGCCTACTGGCTTACATAAAACATTTTGACCTCTGTATTTGCCAAGTAATTTGTGTTACACTTACGAGTTTATTACATTTACACAATTATCAGCTTTTTATCTGCAAACATTCACAACTACAAGAGCCAAACATGTTTAGAGGACATTCTAAGTGTTATCATTTTTGATATAGTAATATACAGTCATTATAAAGTTTTGGTCATATACAGTATGTATAGTAAAACTTGCTGGTGGTGGTTGACAGTTCTTACAAGAATATTCAAAAGTCACAGGATTATAGTAAGCACATAAGCTGTGGGATTCTGTATATAGTGTACATGTGTATGAGTGTATACATGCTGTTTGTGTGTTCATGAGCTTGTGTTTGAATCAATCTTCCATGGCCACAGGTTTACAGAGACATTTGATTCCACAGCAGAAGTGAAGAGATTTATCTGCATTTTCAGTCAACATTTCAGCAGTTCTTAGAGAGATAAATTCTATTCTAAGTCAAACGAAAATCTTCATGAATCCACCTTTACAGACTTAACAGGAATTTTGACCAAAAGATATTAAGGAGAAGGCCAGCGGCCAGGCCTCCCACCTCACTCTTTATGTCCCAGACCTCCAGCCGATCCCCAACCCTCACACAACCTTTCAGTGACTGCATTTATAATGCATTAAGGCATTGTGCAATGACCACGATTCCAAGAAAGCTACAATAGTGCAGCAGCTGTCAAAGCACCAGGATGCCAATTACCACGTATGGCCATGTGCCATCACTAGCGCCTCTTTCTGACTTTCACCTTCTTATGTGCTTATATGGAGCAGAAGGGGAACAAGAAAGAAAACAGGATAGGCACAAACATAAAGGAAATGGCTACAGCAGGAGAAACAGGGAGATTGGTGGGAGGATTTTAATGAGGATGGGAACATGTTGTGTAATGAGAGAGAATGTAAGCGAAAGCAAAAAGGCAAGAGACACAGAAAAGACATGAGGGAAGATTACAAAATCGGGGGCAGCCATGATTTATTGAAATTGTCCAGAGTTCACCCCATCTGTCACATTTATTTCCCACACATATGAAAATCGGTAAATGATGTTTACCAATAAATGCCCATGCGGAGGCATGGGGATGCTTAAATCCTTCCTCAATGAGATATTTTACATCACTCACAATCATTATTTCATTCAATCATTTTCCACACACAATTTTTCCTATTCAGAGTAGGCTGGAGGCTACCCCAGCAAGCATTGGATGTGTGGAAGGCAGCCAGTCTGTCATATAAACAGATCAACACACTTGTTCATATTCACACCCATAGCTGTGTTTTTAGTTCATCTTACTTGGATATCTTTGGACAGTGAAGAGAAAGTGGAGCATCCAGTAGAAACCCAGGGGAACCCAGGGAGAAGATATAAACACCCTGCCAAAGTTACTGTTTTCAGGATATTTTCACTTTGATTTTAATAGTTCACCCATATTTTATTATAAACTGAAATGGCTCTGTGAGTTGAGCCTACTAGAAATAAGTTCATTAGCTTTTGTTGTTGAGAGTTTGCTTTAAAGATTGATACCACTCTTGTGTGTGCAGTATAAAGCTAATGTGAACAACTGTTCTTCACGTAACATATAGACTGAAAGCAGGGTTTCTGTGGCTCAGGTGGTAGAGTGGATTGTCCATTGATCGGAAGGTTGGCAGTTTGATGGAATCAAACCGCCAAACATTCCCCAGGCTTAATAGAACCTACCAAGAATAACAGCAAACCTGTGTCTTACAGATGCTACCTTCTGTTAGTATCAACCTACCATAACCTATAGAGCTGACCAATTCACATGTTAGATTTTGTTTGTGTAATTGGTACAAAAATCATAATGTATAAGGGACAAGCTGCAGGGGCGGGTCTAGGATTTTTTTTAAGGGGGGGCCAGGTAGCGGCACAGACTTCAGAGGGGTGGCACAATAAATTAACAATAACATATTAAATTGTGCTATGGTCACTGATTTTACAGGTTATTAACTTATACGTTTAAATATTGTGTTTATTTCAACAAAGTAATGCTAGGTTAAAACATTTCCTACAAAAAACATTTGAATCAATGAAATGTTTAGGAACTGTACATTTTTCACTTCACTCTTATTTAGTAAAACGTTAATCTGTCAACTAGTAAAATATCTGCCTTAAAATACACAAGCTCTTGGCGTGCTCTAGGCTTTTGGTGGCACCAAACAATGTTTAAGATGCCTACCAAATGACACATAACTGCTTACAACTGAATGAACATAGTACAATATAATAAAGATAGGAAATGAATCACTACATTAATCACTAATCTCTGAAAATGAAATTACTAATATTAGGACCTTTCTGATAATGTGGCTCCCCTAGTGGTTGTGGCTGTGAACAACTGCATACTGTGTACCAGGAGCTGGTCCTGAATGTATGGTTAATTAAAAAAA
>OMNN01040156.1:2500-45283 GCA_900302755.1 Chromis chromis | reverse complement strand
CTCTTTGCTATTAAACTGAAGCCCAACTTCAAAAACCAACACTGGTTGAAACCTCTTGCCTGGCTTGTGAAACTCTCTTGCCCCAAATAGGTCAGTTGATTGGAACACCCAGGAAACCAAAGTGAAGGATGACCGGTTGACCCTGAAGAAACAAACCTTGCTCACATTTTCTGTGTGCTGCAGACGATCTCATTTAGGTCCATTATAAGCCTTATAAGCTGCCAATGATCTGTGTGACGTATGTCATCTTGTAATGTTATGGCAAACAGCAAGTATGTGGATGCACATGGCTGACAATGACCGCTTTGTTTGCCTCTTGAGTGCAGCTTGAGTAACACTGTTGTGTGGCATTATTCAGTGTTGGTTTACAGACTTGTTTTTTTCCCTTTAGAAATAGCAGAATTAAATATCAACACAGCTCATGACAGAAAATGTGATGTTGCAGTGATAGAGGTACTTCTAAAATGTCTCCCAACGGTTGAGCTTGTTTCTCTTTGAACATGTCGGGTCTTGATCAGCTTTTCAAATGATATAGAAGATGTCAGCTGTCGGGAGTGTGTCACTCACTGATGGAAGCCATTTGATGTTTAGTGATCGGCTCTATGTATTCCACAGTGTCTCATCACTACAAGATTCATAGCTTTAACATCAGTCCTCAAACACAGATTCAACTAAAAGAGACTTGGACAGCACGAACCTTTGCTGCGTCACCCTTGTTTGATGGCAGCCATGATTTTTATATACCTCAGTTCCGGCCAGGATTAGTAGGGCTTCAAATATTGTGAAACTACCAGACTGAATGATGACCATATGCTGTTGTACTGTCATACCACTGATAAATAGTTGCTATCAAAATGTGCAGAAGCGGCCAGAGTTGTCATTTACACATGCTGTCAAAATGTATTTGTTCAGTTATGTAAGTCGCTGTCAGATATACCATCTCTACAAGATACTGGAAGCCATTTGCAGAGAAACAGTGTGAAATAATTGAAAAACCAAATGAAACACTTTAGTCAGACTCGGCCGAATATCCTTAGATGAAAGTAAGAGTGGAAAAATTGTTATAATGATAGAGAAAATTCCTAAAATGGCGGAATTTAAACCCAACAGTTTATTCTTGAACAAATGTGCTCAGGCATAAAATGGAACAATGTGGGCAATCTGGGGGAAAATATGTCTTTGTACCTCGTGATGCAGGATTTAAGAGTCACAGAGTTCCCTGTAAATGCCTGCCTGGTGGTGCAATCCACAGTTGAACCTAATCATTTGGGTCATGGCCTACACCAGATTTCATTGAAAGGTAATATGTATTTTTGGAGATCTTATTACTTCAGTCCTGATTGTTGGGGATTAAAAAACCGCATGCTGCTTCTGTGGAGTCTCATAAGAACCGCTAACATGTTACCCTGCATTGCCCAGAATAACTGTTTACTTGCCCTGTACAGAAGCTCTGCTCCTACAAGTTTACGCTTACATTTTCTCGGTATTTATTCAGAGATTTCTCAGAGGAACAATAGGCTTTTAGGCCCAGACGCTGGGGTTTGGCATCTTGACTGAGCACGTCACAGTGCAGTCACTGTTCGAAGGATCACAGCTCAAGCTCCTCAAGAATGTGTATATGAGATAATCCCCTGAAAGTGCTAAGATGTTGCAGCATTTTCGATTTGGTAGTTTGCCACTTAGGCCATGAGAACACTGGACCCAATTTGGGTCGGCGGTGACTTTCCTCTCATTGGGGCCTTTACGAGGTTGAATGGAGTCAGTGAACTGTCAAGAATGGGTCATTCAGTTGTGAATATTAAGTTGGCCAGATGACTGAGGAGTTGTGTCGTGCCACCAAGAAAGGAGTCTGTGCTCACGTTAGGCCCTTGGTCTTGTTGTTTTGCATGAAATATAAAAACACCAATCTGAGAAAGCACCAGACAATTATCGCTTTTAATGAATTTATCTTTGTATTGTGGATCAGTATACCTGAAAGATTTTTCACTTTCATGATTTTCATACATTTTTCTGCATTTGTAAATAATATTGCAGTTAACCAGCCAAGTATGCAATACATATAACAGGAGAAATATCCTTTTGCCTCATTGAAATGCCGTAATTGAAACTGAATCCCTTTATTCTTAAAGTAGTAGCCACTGGTGAATATCCCACTGCGTTATTTCAGTGAACAAAGTGTAATAAAAACCAGTGCATACAGTTTTTAATTCAGCTCATATCTGCAGCTCATCTGGCTGCGTTACCTCCTCCCCTGAGTCTTATTGCTTCCAGGAGGGGAAAAAAAGGCACTGCAGAGCTATTCGCATTCGGACGTGTTCACATTAAGATTCAGGTTCCTTGGGAAACAGGTAACCAGAGAGCACTTCACCTGCCGCAGGTCAGCTTCACCGGAGCGCCTGTGCAGAGCTCCGTTCGTCTCACTCTCGCTTTTTTGTCGCTCTCACTGGCCCTTTTGTGCTGCTCACACAGAGAGGTGATTGAGTTGCGTTCAAGACTCTGTGCCTCCCAACCCCCTCTTCAGAGAGACGTTATGGTCGTCCAGGGTGTGTTCGCTCTGTTGGGCGGTTGTGAGTGCGTAGAGGACAAACAAATGTTGCTGCCTGGCAAGGAAACTGAGAGGCTCTCCTGTGTGCGCAGGGTGTTTAGGGAGCCAGGGCCCCTGAGGTCTGGGCTTCCTTTGAGGGTCTTAGGGCTTCTGAGAACAGTCCCCAGTCTGTGATGGAAGTGGCTTGCGTCAACAAGCTCAGGAGCTTGTAAGGCAAGACAAACACAGAAGTGTGCCCAC
Organism: Chromis chromis; assembly: GCA_900302755.1. Classification (NCBI taxonomy): domain Eukaryota; kingdom Metazoa; phylum Chordata; class Actinopteri; family Pomacentridae; genus Chromis; species Chromis chromis. Next base: position 42,498 of record OMNN01040156.1, on the reverse strand, counting down.
TGTTTCAGACCGTGAGCAGATTGTTCATTGATTATTCTTGGTCCACGGAATTAAGAGAACCACTTACCAGCATAATTGAAGTCATTCCTTGACTCAGATTTGCATGTATCACATACCTTCACCTATTTGGCTGCAGCTTCTGTTTGTCTCTGCTGGATATTTCTGTCTGACTTGAACAGGGCCCAAAGCTGCCTCATACTAAACTGCCTGGAAGGCACCTTTCGGTTGTTGTTGAAAGCACACCTATCTACCAGGAACACAGAATTATTCAATAGTTATGAATTAGTACAAAGCTGAGACTCCATACTGCTGACATGCTGATGCAGGGGGTTTAAATGGTGCATTGAGCATATTTTTCAGTATTTTTGTTTTCATAGTCTAAGCTGTTCAGATTTTCTCCCTGGAAACACCTCAAGGCCTGACTATCGCCTGAGCGCAGACGCTCCCTTCTTCTTCCTTCAGTGTACTGCTGCAGCTATTGGGACAGATATCAACAACCCGGCAACAGTGTGGCTTTATTTAGTCTCAGACAACAAGATGACAGTCTGCACACTCTGCTGGGTGACCGTGCTGCCACTTTGGTTGCTTGTGATTGGCATGTTTTGCTACTAATTTTAATTTATTCATAATTCTAGGTAATCAAACATTTGCACTCGAGCACTGACTGATGATTCAGTACATTTCATCAAACCACATGAACCAGCTGCTTGGTATGTGGTGTAAAATATGCAAAATGCAGAAATTTTAAATCTGCCATTGCAGCTGTACAGCTTCACTGGTAGTTGAGTAGCAGAAGTTTTTTACCATGTCCTAAACTCAAATGGAAATGATGGGTGCAAACTGATGTGAATTATTACTGCAGTAAAGAGTTGAGTGTTGCTCAGTGGTGACTGACCAGCCTCATATGGAGTGTAGCAGAGCTTCTCATTTGCATGTAATCAAAGACGGTAAAGCCCCGCAGGCTGCCGGCCATCAGACGTAAAATATGAGCTAAATCGATGAAGCAGAGCTCCACAGCACGTCAAAGGCCTGACACGTGACGGCAACATCATCATTACACAACAAGTCCTCAGAGGTTCCCAGGCATTAGGAGGTTTCATCTGATAATTACAGGCTGATCATCTGCTGCTACGTCTCTGCTGCAATCTGGACAGCTGTGTGGCCTTTCTCTGGTTGTACAGGGTGAACAACAGTGTGTGGATGGTCTAGTTTCATTTTATTTGGTTTAATCACGAGCAGAGATAAGGTTTTACAGTACCTCGACACGTTTTGCACTTTTGGCATGTCGTCAACATCAAGATATGCTTTATTATCCCTTGGAGAAATGTGTCTCGTGCTCAGAGTTACTGCCATATCAGTGTTGGGACTGTAGCAAGATTATATTCACCCTCTGAGAAGAAGAGGCATCCCAGCGGTGGCATGGGTGGAGAGCCAGTGTACAGGCGGCCTATTGAATCTCAGGATTACCAGAACCTATTGTGGCTCTTACACTCTCGCAGGAAGTATTTCATCACGGTTAGTAGGTCAAACTGTATAGGTTAGGCTTCAATAAAAGCGCTAGGCAACCATAATGGGGCTTTGTCTTTGTGTCCATGTGAATGGTCAATATGTTACCCCATTCTCTTGGGGTTTGCGAAAGAAGTCTGTGGTGGCGTCATGCTGTTTAATATGTGCCTCCACAGAACATTTGTGAATCCTGAAAGATCGCCTCCAAGTTTTGTATTGTTGATTTGGGTCAGATTTAACCCTTTAAGAGCTGAGCCTCAAAATGTCCGCCTGGTCTTTTTTTCTTATTTTGATTACAAAAGGGGTCAGAAATTGTCCTGTGAGTGCTTCACTGCCTGTTATAAGAGTGTAATGATGGTTTAAAATGAAGAAAAACACAAAAACGGAATTTGAATTTAGAGTTTTAGTGGGGGAAAAAACAATGAAATTGAGCATAAATGTTTTGTTTTTAATCACACAGGGCAGGACAAAGGGGCTGCTTCTAGACCTTCCTGGGGGGAGCACAAATGAAATTACTGTATTGACGCCATATTGGCTGTAAAGCGCAACGCCTCAGCTTTCAGAAACCGTTGGATTTTTTCCAATAGCACAAATGGTGACATAATTACGGTAGTCCAAAGTGTGCTTGCCCAAACATATCACCGATGACGCACTACAACTTAAAGGGTTAAGAGAACATCCACAGAAAAACAGTGTTTCTATGCAGAGAGACCTGAGGCCTATTAAGCCTTTATTATACATAACATTTAATTGTCCTGTGGGTAAATCAGTTGCAAGGCAAGCACAAACTTTGCAGTGGTAATTGCACTGGACAACAAAAGGTTTTTATATCAAAGAGGACTATTCTTTTCACTAAAACACACTGCATTCTCCATCCACTAAAAGTTCAGGCAATGTTTGTGAGTGACTGATGTGGGAATAAGTACTGGCTATCCTGGTCTCATCATATGCTTTGCAGTGTCAGTGATCCTGACTGTTGTATTGATTACTGACATCACAGTAACTCAACATGATTCAAAGCCTGCATTATTCTTTTCATGCACATTTCAGTGAACAGGAAGAAACCATTCTTTCTGAATTTAGCACATCTGGTTCAAAACAGTGGACAGAGCTGATCAGCAGATGAACCAACACAACTCAAACCGGCACACACGGTCAAACCAAATACTTGTGTCAGACGTCAGCTGCTTCAACCTTGCTTTCTTCAAAATGATCTTGATTTGTGCCTCTGTTTATCATCTCAAAAGAGAGATTCCAAATGTTGGTGCAGCATCTTTGCATTGTGGTTTCATGCTCATCCCTGCATACACACAGTAAAAACCTGCCAGTGGCTTGTTTTAGCCTCGCTCCATTGCTTTGTCTGATGTCTTGCTTATTGCTTGACCTTGTCAGTGAATGAAATAGACGCAACCCATTATTGGATTAAATGTCATTGGCTTTATTTGCTGTGTAACAGGATTGCATACCACTCCGTGTTGCCAGGCTCTAAGTGCGTCCAGCAGCCCACCATCTGTGCACATATAGTAGCTGCTTGATATGTGTGTTTGTCCCCAGCTTCTGACACGTTCATTTCTCAAAGGCTTCCTAAAGGATTTGATTTTTCCTGTGTCTGCCACATTGGGGCTTATTGTTTTTTTGTTGCTGGATATAGAACACATTAGTTTTCATTTGTTGTTGTGTTCTTGAGATAGATGCTTTTTAAAAAACATTGTGTGTGTGTTTTTTATGAACGTTTTTTATGAGTATCGGCACTGTCTGGATAATATCAATTATTTAGCAAGAGACAAAGATTGGGCCCGTTATATCTTTGTATAACTCTCCATCTAATATTTATTTTGAGGCCAATGATTTTCCTTATGCTAGAAATAGGATTGTGAAGGACTGTAGTCTATTTTTCACTGTGTTTTTCTTTATTTTTATTTTGCTGTTCACTACTCTGGACTCAAACAGAAAAAGACACATTAAAAGGGGTTAATGATGTACGATGTGTGATGTGTGATTTGCTGCTCAAGGCCTCATAAAATCACTATAAAAGCTTTGTTTTTCTTTTCAGCTGTTATATTTAATATACAGAAGTAGTGTATTCAGTGGTTGTGATGCCGGAGACAATACTCACAGAAATATTGTGCCCTGCTCACTTTTCACTGTTAACTGGAGCAGTATTTTACACAGACGGCTAAATGTGCATCTTTACCCGGAACAACTTAACCCCGCGTTGAAAATTAAGGCCTACCTTTCGTGGTGGGCTCAGTACAGAAAAAAGATAAAATAACTCTGCAAGTCATTTATTGAGACAAACATTCAGCATCCTAAATTTTGAAATTTGCTTTTATGTCATTTATCTGAATATTTTTGAGATCTTGTGATAGGTATTTGTCCCCTTTTTGTGCTGTTTTATAAATCCAGCAAACATAATGGATAGATTAGTTATTAATTCATATAGTTTTTAATTTAATTGAGCCACTTGTGACACATGAGACTATGACAGACATTATGTCAGTTTATCAGTTTAATGTTGGTCACTCTTTAGAAATAGTTGCATCTTTCTCCTGAATTATCCTCTTTGATGTGAGTGAAGGGCTGAGTCTGGAGGTTATAACTGTGTTGTAGTGAGTATGCGTTCTATGAGATGGATTGGTTCTTTAATTAAGTTAAATTAAGAAAATGGCAGCCTTCTAGGCTAAATATCCAGCAGCAAGCCCCTCTTAGACTCATTCCTCAATCCTAAATCCTAAAGCCTCCCCTCTTAAAACCTCTAGTCCCGACCTTACAACACATACTCTTTCCTTATAATCATATACATTATATTTTATAGGGAATAAAGCTAGTATGTTAAAAAAAATGACACGGTATCCAATAATATTGTGTCTAAGTTTGTGTGAATCATGTCTTTATTGTGTGAAATATTGAACAAGTCACTGCAAAACAAATGTTCTCTACATTCACTGCTGACTTGCAGGAGGATGATGAAGATATCTTGCCAAAAGGGCCTTGTTGGCAATGTCATGCAATGTATATCAGAATTTCAATCTTTGAATAAAATATTGTTTTAGATTTCATTTCACAGGAGGTGGCTGTGAATGAATGGGGGCTTTGATTTCAACAGCAATGCAAGGCAACAGTGCGGTTTGCTTTTGAGTTTGTCTCAGGCCTTCCAGGTCTGCCTCTTCTGTCCTCATACCTACTCTTGGATGTGCCACATTTTTCCACAGCTTGCCATCTGTGAGCATATCTGCATTCACTCTTGTTTGACTCGATCTGTGCTGCCAGTCTCACTGTTGTTGGGAACTGGTCTTGTTTGTCAGACTTTGCTTGGCTTCACATCACAAACTTGATTGGCTGTGACAGAGTTGCCTGACCAAATACCACATTTAGTTTTAGCTGCGTGAGCAGGCATTTAGTTGGTGTGCCTGTTTACGGAGGATGAAATGCAAACTGTGAAGTTAAACTCTTTAAGAATTTTCGTATTGGTCAATGTGGTGATTCATGCAACAAAATCAGCATTGTGCTTTTTAGATTAAGGGAAATGTCATTTAGATCAAACAGGAAAGTCACCAGCAGGCAGCTGTCTCGGTTAGTTTATCTGTGGTTAATGGTTATAATTAGGTTGAGATGTTTTTCATAAACATGCAGGAACTTTGAGAATACTGTTTGATGTTGTGCCATTCATTACTGCTGCTGGTTCAGTGCATCTCAGTGCTGAATGCCGTGAAAGACTCGTGGATAAATGTGAGGTCCACATGTGACCTAGCTAACAGTAACTGTGATTCTGTGCAGGCTAAAGCAGATTATTGTAGTAGTCTGGCCTGGCAATCTGTCTAAAGACATTCACGGTACTTCAGGTCACGAGATGCTTAGCAAAGACGATTTATTGGGCGTGATCAATTGCAAATTACTGGCAAGTACATGGACTCTTTGGAATTAAGCACTGCGCATGCAGGACAAGATTAACCACGATTGTAAAGTGATATGAGGTCTTCATGTTGCTTCTCAATATTTGAGTTAGAATCAGTGAAATCTTCTTAAAATGGAACTTCTTAAGTCAGCGTTGCAGTAATAATGTCATTATTTAATGTTGCAGCCTTTGCAATGTTGTTAATTGTTGTTAAATGAATGCTGTGTGGCATATTTCAGAATACTTATTGCATTGTGACAAATTTCAATTTTCAGTGTGAGGCTATCTCTATAAGAACTGTTTTCTGGGTAATGCTCTTAATTCATTAGGATGCCCACATCATACCAATCCTGTGCAAGTAGCATGTAATTAATTTCACTGATTGTGTAATCACTGAGAATTAAACTAAATTATATGATGACACAAATGCAAGTAATTTGTTTCGCTGAAATTGGATTTGGCAGACTGTCATCAGAAAACATCTACATCATTTATTTATGCTTTTGTGGGCTTTTCTTTTTGTCTGGATACTATTTGAAGCTCATAATATAATTGGAGCACAGACTGTGTTGCTGAATGACAGGCGTCTTTCCATTAGTCGGATGATGAATGTGTGATGTTGACTCTTCTGAAACATAAAACGACTGAGGATTTAATTCCACTGCAAAACATATTGTAATTAGGATTTAACTGTAAAGACTCGTAGAGGGAAAATTGCATTACTGCCATTAATAGTGGATGTATTGTGTAAGTCGACATGTAACAACACGCATTTGTATAAATCTGCTTTTCGCTAAGCTGTTGAAAAATTACTAATAGTTATTTTTTTTAACCTTTATGTATTAAATGATGAGCACATTCATTTTTCAGTTGTGGACTTATTACAAGGCCACAGGTTCCAGCAACATTTGTGTTTGTCAGCCTCAGCAGATCCTTGAACAGCACCAGCCCTTTGCAGCAGAGACACAGTAATAAATCTTCTATTTAAATAATGTTGCCTTTTGAGATGAACGTTGTGTGCAGAGTGTGTTATTATGCACTGCTAATTGGATAAACGTGGGCAGGAGGATGCGCTTCACTAAGTCAAGAAGCTACAGACAGCATTTCTAGCCATGTACCCTATGACAGTTTCATTTAATTTATTTGAACCGCAGTTTCTATTATGACAACTGATGGAGAGTTAGCCTCATGAAATTATTATTACACAGTGGTATATGCATATTTGAGTAACTGGCTGTTTGTACTGATTACGTTTATGCCCTGACTGACAGAATTAATATCTATGTGTGCTCAAATACAGAAACAAAGTAATACTGTAAGCTCGTGGACAGAACTAACTACAAGTACTACTACCTTTTATAAAGTCCATTTTCACAGTGCTTTCAGTAGACTAATAACAAAGGTGTCCTAATAAGTCCAAACTGTTGGAGGCTTTCTATTTGGGAAGGTCAGCAATGCAGCCGTGTCCTGCAGTGGTTTAATTAATGGTGGGAAATGCTTCTGAAGCAGATCATTGATTTTTAACTTACTTGTTTCGTCTGTATCGGTTTTATGTCTTTTTGTTTCAGAAACTTGAATCTTAAAAAAAAAAAAAGCCCACTTACTTTATTTCCAACTGACTTATATGTAGCATTTGAATCAATTAAGCAAAACGAAAGCTCCCAAATAGCCACTGGCAAATTATTATATGTTTTGTAAATGATTAAAACGGATCATTGTTGAAGGGATGCTTCGGTTTGTTTGACGTGGATTTGCATGACGTCCTTATCAATAGTTGTATTGCTTACAGTAGCGGTCGGCTAGAACTGGACGGGGTCAGCAGCAAAATATATTTACCTACAAAAGGCCCATGTCAAACGATCTGTATCAGTTAAAATGTATGTCTGTGAAGGTTCTCAGTCATCCAGGTCATGGTTATCCTCGTAGTTTCAATCGTAGCATCTGGACTTGGTTGAGTTAGCTCGAAGACGTTTCACCTCTCATCCAAGAGGCTTCATCAGTTCTAAACTGACTGGTTGGGAGATCCAGATTTTATACTCTTTAGGAGCCATTAACACTGTTGAAACTCCAGTCTGCTGGGTGAATGTTGCCCCTCCCTCATTATGCGAGTCGTTAGGTCATTCACTCTCACAATGGGATTCGTTAGGGCTCGTTGTGGCCAGGTGAGAACGGTGCCTCTTGGATGAGAGGTGAAACGTCTTCGAGCTAACTCAACCAAGTCCAGATGCTACGATTGAAACTACGAGGTTAAACTGTATGCTGTATTTAGAATATTTATTTAGAATATTTTCACTGCTTTACCTTGCCGTCAGAAAACCCTTTCCGACAGGGAACTGATGCTTTTATATCACTCTCTTCGAAACCACCAGTTGACAGAAACACAGATTTTTATCTCGCAGAACATGGAAGTTGCTCGTCTACTGCTATTTGACTTTGGCATATTTACAGAGTAATGTGGATCTTGAGTGATGCAACAAAAGTCACACAATAACAAACAAACTAAGCGACTGAGCCAGTGGTAGACCAGCAACTCTTGTGTTCTGTGAGGCTGAATTTCTGTCAACGCTGGGCCTGAAACACGTTTTGTTGCAATGCCTCATCCACACCAGTTCACTGCTTAGCCTCGATGTTGGCACTGCTTTCTGCTTCTCCAAACTAGGGCATGCCGACTGCTATGTACTGTAAGTAATACACTGACTATTAGGAAGTACCTCATACAACCTCACATCAAAGAAACCAAACTATCCCTACTCTCACATGACACTGGGCCACATTATTCTGCCGTAGCCAGTGATTTCATGCCATTGAAGTTTAAGCTTTGCAGCAGTTCATTGTTAGCATTGATCAGCTTGAATGCACGGTCTGGGCATATTGACTTTATCAGACTGTTTACATTAAAATTGACCTTCTGAAAAAGAACTGTAGGGGTTGGGGTTAGTCAGGGCAGAGGCAGCATGTCTGATCAGATATTAACATGCACTGGATCACTGCTTTGACATTCTCCAGTAACTTTAAAAATGCAAAAGTGCTTGTTTGTCTTTGTGATCAAGCAGTGACAAATTAGAACCATACATAGGTCTGGCAACAAAAAGCAATTACATGATGGTTTCTTAATGTGATATTGTGCTTGAATTGAAACTACCATTTGATAATGCAGTCAAGAGTGAGTTGGACATACTTGGATTTTGTGTAATGTCTGGTCCAGTTACCTCTCTCAGTGTTTCTGTCCCCCACAGCGTACTGTCAGCCAGTGTTAGTGTCACATTTGCAGATCAGTAGCACAGGAATGCCATCCTCTGCTCTTGTCCTAGAGTGGGCACATATTGGCCGTAAGAGAGCTGCATCTCCCCTGCATCTACACTGTTTTTGAAAGTGGCCCAAATATGTCACTAGCTGCAGCTTTTTCTGCGACCAAGAGTTACAACAGAGTCCTGCAGGGATGCTTCCCAGGCTGATAGGCATGCAGAGCTGTAAACACCCCAACTACTGCTCCTGAAACTAGCCTGAAAATCATAGCCGACTTCTCTATCGTTGCTGTGATAAAACTGTCAAAGAACGATAGAAAGCACCCTCATAAAATAATCATGCAATATTTTTTATCTAGCTAGTATCAGAACACTGTAAGTTTATGATGGAGAATGATTTGCAATACGTTGTTTTTAGGCCACCCGCTCACAAACGCTGCTTTCTCTAAAACGACGCACATCCTTGGTCCTGCTTGGCTCATGGTTGCCTGTTTCTTGTAGTAGGTGATCCCTTCATTTTGTGTGGGGCTTCTAAAAATAACATTAAAAGCATCCAAAACCTCATTAAAAATGTATTTAAGCTGTATCAGAGGGGGGAAGGATAAAAGTCAAACTAGCAATTTGAGGAAACACAACTGAAAGGAGATCATTAAAAACACAAAAAACATTTAAATTGCTGTTTAGTGCTGCTGAGAGAAAAACAAGTTGCTTATCAAGACGTCTTGTCTCAGTACAGAGTTATTCATTATAGACGTTGACATTTTTTTCTCTCTGTTTCTCGTAGTCAATAAACACAAACCATGGATCGAGACGACGTACCACGGGATCGTAACGGAAAATGATGACAAAGTTCTTCTGGACCCTCCTCTAATTGCACTGGACAAAGATGCTCCTCTACGCTACGCAGGTGAGAGAGAACGTTTAATGTTGCTGCTGCTGCTGTACTGGTCATTGCACAATAAATGAAGGAGAGTGAAAGAGAAAGCATACTAATTAGTACCTATTGAGACGGTGTAACACATGATGGATCCAGGAAATCTGCATGAATAATTTAAATCTCATAGACATTTCAAGGACACTGATCTGTGCTTTTTAAGACACATGATCTGTTTGGTAATGTATTATTTATAAACTGAATTAGTTATTCTTGTAATGGAAATAGATGGAAAGCTGTACTTAAAGTCCATGTTCTGAGTTTCTCAAACCACAGATAACCCTGTTATTTTTTAGCCAAACTTAAGTGACTGAAAAAATTGCCAAGTTTATTAAACTAAGATAAGCAGTATTCTCTGCTCTGAAACGTTGGGGGAGTGTCTGCTGAGGGCACTGATTGACAGCTTTCACACCAGCCCAAATGAACTGTACTAACCATGCAAACAGGCCGAAGTTCGTTTTAACCGAGCCAATTGGGTAGGATGTGAAATCTGAAACTGTAGTGATGGAATATTGTTGTAAATATAGGGCATTTAACACTAATTGGATGGCTCAGCTCTCCATTAATGAGGCAAAAGTCATCCACTTCTTCTTTGTCTCATCATTCTTAGGAAATTTAAATGAGACTAAGCTGGCATCCAGGGAAGATGCATTTTCTGCTAGCTAGCATTGTAGGCTGTAGAGGGTGTAGCAACTCACAGACAAGCAGGAGAACGGCTGATGTTAATGTGCTCTAGTTTTTACAACATTACAGTGTTAGGGGCAGGGGTCATGCTCCAATGTGTCCTCAAACTATGATTTCTGGCCCATGCAAAAAATCCCAAACACAGAAAGGACTAAAAGCTGTTTAACAGTCAAACTCCTTAATGCAGTTCTACATAGCTCACAGTCTTTTCACTGCATTTTTGATGAATTTGGACATGTTTGATGTCTGAATTTCCTTTACACAGACTTAACATGGAAGCACAACCTTTAATCTACTCTAAGCACCATGCTCTGAAATCATGACTATGACATGGTTAATGTATGAAGGGGTCCCACTCTGCAGGGTGTGTTATTATGTATAACTCTTAATTGTTTCTGTGATAAAGGCTATATCTGAGATTAACTATGTTCAGTTACACAAATCAAATGATCACTGACTTAATAGCGATCAAGACAGCTACTGTCAAATCTTATTTACCTTCTTTGTTCACTGTTGAATGATTTCTGGTAGCACACTTGTGTGCCTCAAAGGGATTTTGCGCATAAGATTTTAATGACTTGCCTGTCATACTGACATACAGCTGGCTACCATATCCTCCAGATTGGCCTGTTTGATATTCAGATCAAAATACTTTTTCATGTTTTTTTCCCTCCCAATGGAGAGGCACAATTACGTACCAAGGCAACATTAGCTCTGGGGGTTTTAATCACATCAGGATTGACTTTGGCCTGGATTCAAAGCACCACAGCACTGGAAATGATTTCCCACCATTTCACATTGCATGAGTTGTGTGATCTTTTGTCTGCTGCTCTCTTCACACTCAGTGCTCCCACTAGACTTTATATGACCATTTTAATCTCAGATTACTTCTCCTGATTTAGAATGTGAGGCTTTAACATCCACGTGCTGGCCAGAGGAGATGTCATTTTCTTCACAAAGTTATGTGCTGATTGGTTTGGCAGTTTTTAAGGTTGACAACCTCAACAAGAGGCCCGGGAATTGAATAATATGCCCATTCTCCGCGTGACGTTTGTCTCCTTTCACAGTAAATTAGAGCTGAATACAGAGCTCGGTGCTGCGACTTCTTTCAGCTGACGCTCCTCTTTTGATGAGGGTTTTACGTACGGACTGTATGTCCCTGTGAACGAGCTCTTCTGAGACAGAGAAGCAGTCTGGCTTCACGTGGCAGCAGGGGTGACCTGCTCTGTCATGCAAGCCTCCTTCCAGTCGCTCCATCTGTGCCAACAAACAGGGCGCACAGTAAAGCTGACCCACAGGCCATTCAGAAGCCTAATCACTAGCTCTTAAGTCAGATCAGTGTGAATAGGTGAATGTTTACCATGAGAGACAAGTCACTGTGAGTTAGTGTGTGCATTAGGCGGAACTGGCAGTAGGTATATCTTTCTGTGGGCATATCCCTGTTGTTATTTCAGCCAGTGTGACTGGAGCTGAAATAGGTGAAACCAAGGCCCCTGAAAATGAGCTCAGTGTTCATGGATGACTGTGCTCTAACACAAAAGACAAACACAAAGCAGGAATAATTTGCCCACCAGATCGGGTTATTCAGTTCCTTGAGGAATAATAGACAAGGTGACAGGAAAATATGATCTGTACCTCATTATGATTGGGCGGAGCTAAGTGTAGGATGCAGCAACAATGTGCTCTGAAGACATGTTTTGTTAGACTTGCATGCAGGGAGATGAAATCTAGGGATGTCGGGCTGATTATGAGAATTTTTAACGAATCGGTATCTGCAAAACCTAAGCCCGATCTTTTGTTAATGTTCGTTGTCACACAGGTGTCACAAATTTGAAAATGTTCTCAATAAAGGCAGCATTATCAATTAATAATTAATAATTTTTTTCATACATATTGAGCCTATTGGACATGTTCTGTGTGGATATTACTGCTTTAAGCCACACACACATGATACAGGCCATAAAGGAGGATGTTATATATACAGCTGGGAGGTAGGTATGCTATACTAGTTGATCTCAGCTTGAGTTATCTCATGTATGCTGACTGCTGGTCATTAAGCATCACAGAATACTTTGTCATGGTGCCCCTTTACTATCTAAACCCCTACAATGCGCTCTGTAACTTTCTACAGCAAAGTTCCTGCAAACGGGTTAGCATTTGGACCTTTTAGTGAATATTCAGATTATAATTTAATGTATTTACTTAGTACCAGTGGTTAAATGGCCTCTGCAGGTCAAGACTAAATATATAACTATGACTGTGACGGCTGAACTGACGTGAGCTGAGAGGCCTGTGAGACTAATGAATAAGCTAAGGAATTCCTAAAACCCTGGTGTGAGCAGGTCATTAGATCGCTTAAAGACACAGGCTATAACACCCACTGCATGATGGGCCTTAACAGCAGCTCCCAATGTGAAATCCATCCTTTAGCTATTCCCGCTTACTCCTCCTAATGTGAAATCCATTCCTAATTGTTCACTAGGTGAAAACAAAGTGACCAGATCAAACCCACTGGAGGCTGTGAAAGGGATTTAAAACCGTCAGCAGCAGATAGATTGCTAAGGTTTCTTTTTCTTCTTATCTTAAAGTATAGAAATTATTTTCAAGTGGTCCACGATTTAGTTTCCACAAAACATAAGTGTGATGTTTTTAGGAAGTGAAATGAACAGACTTTCAACAATTCTTCAAACATGCTGCTTGAAAGTGAGATTTTTATTGGTTTTAATTGGATGTTGTGTCACTTCAGTAGTACGATTTGCTGAGGCATTAATAAAACGGCAACACAACCAGCGTTTCATAAATGTTTCAATCTTTCCTCTTTTTTTTTCAACTGTCGGAAGACTTATGAGCTTTTCTGATGGTGGTTTTGTAAGCTTATAGCAAGAATATGTTTCCTTCCTGTCCTCTGTTTTTCTCTGAGCTTCTAACTCTTCTTTTAACTGATCTGGGTTTATCTTCTCTCCCTTCCTTGTAGAGAGTTTTGAGGTGACCCTCACTGAAGAAGGTGATCTTGGGCTCTTTCCTCCGCCTTGTGCTTATCTGTTACTATTAACCCACTAACGCAAAAAAAAGCATCCACACTTTTACACAGAAACTTCTGCCATGCTCTGTAATTTCCCCATTTGGTTTTTCGCGACCCTGCGTTTTTCTCACCCTGAATTTTTTGGACTTCCAACAGCTGGATGAAAAGTGTGATGTGGGGCTGACTGTTCTTAGAAATATCTGTGCATGAGACATCCATTGCAGTTTGCAGACCCTAACAGTTTTTCAGCTGTCACCAGGAAACAGAAAGCTTGTTAAAAAACAGGAGTTCTCAGTCACATTTTGTCTAAACTAATCTCTTCAATTAAAAAACGTGGAATAACAAGGCAATTTTTGACACGTTTAACAACAAAGTCAAATCTCAAAGCCCACATAAGATGATCTCAAAACCTCTTAACGCTTGTGGCAATTGGAGCAGAAATTGATACAAGAATTGGTATTAAAAGAGACTGAACGTTCCAAAAATGAGAACGTCTTTAAGACACCAAGCATGCTAACGGTGCATCTTTGTGTTCTACAAGATTCATCCAGTTACAGTGACTCCTGTGGGCTTTTCTGACATTTAAGTCTTCGAACGAGATTGCTGAGATTGTTAACTAATGCAAACTCTCTTCTGCAAAGTTTCTGTTGTTGCATCTTTGCCTCAGTGGATCTCTTGAGTTAATTCTCCACCACTAATCCTTACCATTAGCATGGCTGCAGTTGTCATTTGATGTGGATGTCAAGCAAGTTGATATTTCTAACCCCAGTTCTCATCCAGTACTTTTTTGTTTGACTACTGTTCTTGTACTGGTTTAGTTCTCTATGATTTCATGATTTTGTTTGGATTCATTTTGCAGTAGTTTTGGGTGAGAGGCAAAATTACACAGGAAGACTTTATTTAAATGTGAAAATTACTGAGAGTGTTATCTGAGATTTTATTTTTCTTTCACAGACTTTTTAGGGTTTTGATGGCTGAATTGGTGTCACCTTATCACAGGGCTCTCTATTGTTAAGAATTAAAATTTTGTTTTCAATTCTTTTATTTGTGTTATTAATTGTATCTCTCATAAGATAGGTTGTAATTTTATTCATTACAGACATTAATGATCTTCACTTCAAATACTGTGCTTTATTTAATTACTTTATGAGCTTGGTTTTGTGACTTTGATTTATAATATTTTAAGTACTCCTGTGAAATGCCTGTTCACATATTTTCAGTTTCTGCCTGCATGACTGGATGCAATGTTTTCAAGTGGCTTGGAAAATACACTCTGTCTACTGATACTAAATATCCCACACCCTCTCCCAACTCCCCCCAACTACTCACCCATATGACAGTGCGTTTGGGCTTCCTCCACAGACACCACGCACCCCAATCTACAACTCCCCGGCTCCCAAAACCTGTGGCTGATGTTTTTTTTGCGTGAATTTATTTGTTTTGTAGTTAACTTTAAAAAAAAAATTATTTCAAATTTAAATCTTACAGCTGTGGTAAGTTATTCTGAGCAAACTCTCTTTTGACTCTTGACGTGTTCAGGTGAGATTTGCGGCTTCAGAATCCACGGGCAGAATGTCCCCTTCGAGGCAGTGGTGTTGGACAAGTCCACTGGCGAGGGTGTTATCAGGGCCAAGGACAAGCTGGACTGCGAGCTGCAGAAGGAGCACACATTCACCATCCAGGCCTACGACTGTGGAGAGGGTCCTGATGGCGCCAACATGAAGAAATCCCACAAGTGAGTCTACCTCTGCCGGTTCAGAAGTCTCTGTACCTGACACGATCCCTAGATTCCCCTCCATCTTAACCAGATCCAATTTAGTTTGGCTGCAGCCTGTTCAAATATGTGTTGCTTTAATATATTCACCTCACAGAAAATGACAAACAAACAAAAAATGTATTCTTCAAAGACCTGCCCTCTCATATTGATGTAGAATAATACTGGGTGCTTTCTCACCTTCCCATTTGGTGTGGTTTGTGAAAGAAAATCAAAGCAACCCCAGGGCTGCGATATGAGATTTAGCATGAAATTAAAAGCTAATTTACGACTTAATCTTTATGATCATTGAAGAAACTGTCAAAGGAGTCATGTCTCAGTTGAGACATATTATTATGCATAATGGTTGGTAACATTAATGCACGTCAGGACCCTTGTGGGAATTTTTCTGTCATCAATCAGAAAGGTGAAAAGAGTGTAATAAGCTACTTAATGGACAGTTCCCCATCAAATAGCGAGGGGAATGGAAGCTACAAAATGGCTATTACCTGCAATATTATGGTATAAGGCATAAAGTAATTTCCCCTCGGGGATCAATAAAGTATTTCTGATTTTAATAAGTCTTTTATTTGTCTGGGTTCTGTCTGTTATTACTTATGACATATAAGGTCTAGAGCTAATGATTAGTTGATTATTTGATTAGTTGGTCAACAGAAAATTAAGCTGCAACTATGTTCATAGATTAATTGTTTGAGTCGCTTTTTTTTAATCAAAAATGTGATGATAATGTGATGTTTCCGGCTTCTTGTGTGAGAATTTGATACTTTCCTTTGTCTTACATTAGAGTAAACTGAATGTATTTAGGTTTTGGAGTGTTAGTTGCACAAAACAAGACATTTGAAGACAGACTTTAGCTGTGGGGAAATTCAAACCTGTGTTTTTAATACTGACAATTTTATTCCGAATGATTAATCAAGAAAATAATCAGCCAGCACAGTGATAATGAATAGAGTTGTTAGCTACAGCCAAAATGAGGTCCGTGCTTATCATCAGTTCTTTCTTGGGGAGAGCTTTGTGACACAGCAGAAGACACTAAACACATAAGATCCATTACAGCACTGCTTGACTGGCTGCCAGCAAGTCTGCAGCATTTGAGTTCTTCATGTGGGTCAAAGTAGCGCTGATGATGCAGGACAGCAGTTGCCAAAACCATCAAATGAATGCCCGTCTGCATGACTTCATGTTTACTCCTCTCTTACTTCAATTTGTACAAGGACAGTGTGAACTCAACCCAGACCAGTTTATTTATTTGAACCAAACTTCAGGAGTGAAAGCAACCATAGTTCAAAGAGGATCATCCTTTTCATATATTTTTATTATATTCATCTCATGTGTCTGTCTCTCTCAGGGCGACTGTTCACATCCAGGTGAACGACATCAATGAGTATTCACCCGTGTTCAAAGAGAAGTCCTACAAAGCCACTGTTATTGAGGGAAAGAAATATGACAGCATACTGAAGGTGGAGGCAGTGGATGCCGACTGCTCGTTCCAGTTCAGCCAAATCTGCAACTACGAGATTGTGACCCCTGATGTGCCCTTCACCATCGACAAAGATGGTAAGAACCTTCACATAGCTGCTCTGCCCTTGTGCTCATTGGAAAAAACAGGAGCCAAGATTGTATTGACACACATCACAATATCTATTGATCTGCGTAAACAATGATGCAGCCAGATTGTTAAGGATTCACTGCAGTTTGCTGGTTTGCAAGACAATGACGGGTTTTGTGAAATGTCATTCAAGTTTCTCAGTGATTCGGACTGTAGGAATATTTATCTTTGTATTGTACAAAACATAAAGATCCAATAAAAAGAGACATCAGATATTGAGGACGAACAGTTATGACGCCAGGTCAGGTTGAAATAGAAGACCAACAGATGGGATCTGATATTAGTCAAACAACTTCCATTACTTAAAATCACTTGCAGAGCTTGGTAATAAACTCTCAGTGCAGCATGACAAGGTAAAAGATCAAGTCAAAACATTATGACGTGGCCCTAAGAGATGTCACTCAATATATTATACTTCTACATCAGCTTGACAGTGAATCACTCTGAGGGTTTTTTCTACGTGGCAGTTCTGTTTCATCTGAACGACTTAGTGTTTTGGTGTGCTGCTTATCAGCTTGAAAGGTTTTTATACCTGCTGTCTGAATAATTTTTATTCCTCTTACTAGCACAGCTGCAGCTTTGAAATTAAACAAAGAGTGGTGCTGGTACTTACATTATCTTTTTTTTCCCTGCTTCGCTCAGGCTTCATCAAGAACACAGAGAAACTGAGCTACGGCAAAGAGCACATGTATAAGTTGACCGTGACCGCCTACGACTGTGGAAAGAACCGCGCCTCTGAGGATGTGCTGGTCAAGATCAGCGTCAAGCCCACCTGCAAACCCAGCTGGCAAGGTATTAAAACTCTCGTCTTTTTTGCTTGCCAACTATCACTGTTCAGGTGTGCCTCTGTGTTGAGCAGAAGTGATCCACTCATGCAGTCCACACAGGCCACCATTGTTATTTAACTCCTCTAAGGCCTTTATCACAGTTGAAAGAACTGAGCTGAAATATTTCCTGATGAGTAACTACTACTACCAGGCCCTGTATTTACTGCTCACCTGTTATCAGCGCTCTGTTCAAGAACATTGTTTCATTCTTTCCTCACTACCGTCTCATTTTTCAGGCTTCAACAAGAGGATTGAATACGAGCCTGGCACAGGTAGCCTGGCCCTTTTCCCCAGCATGCACTTGGAGACCTGTGATGAGCCAATCACATCCATCCGAGCCACTGTCGAGCTGGAAACCAGCCATATTGGGAAGGGCTGTGACCGTGATACCTATTCTGAGAAGTCCCTGCACAAGTTGTGTGGTAAGTAACTCTTCAACTGGAAATGCTCATTCAACCAGGGTAAATGCAGGTGCTCAGTATAACTGTGTCTTCCATCTTTAGGAGCCAGCTCCGGCACCGTGGAGCTCCTTCCTGCACCCAGCAGCTCCGCCAATTGGACGGTAGGACTGCCCACCGATAACGGGCACGACAGTGACCAGGTGTTTGAGTTCAACGGCACCCAGGCCATCAAGGTTCCTGATGGTATGGTGAGCACCAGCCTGAAGGAGCCTTTTACCATTTCTGTGTGGATGAGACATGGCCCTGGGGCCCATGAGAAGGAGACCATCCTCTGCAACTCTGACAAGACAGGTAAAGGCCCTCAAGAGGAGTAAAATCTTTATAAATCGTTCTACCTGAAATAAACATGCATATTTAAAGGCATATTCTGTTATCCAACTGTAAACAAAAGGGTAGCTGACCCACCGCAGTACTGATAAAAAACTTTCTCTTCCTCCCACATAGAATAGAAAGTAGTCTAATTCAATATTTATTTATATCCTCCATTGACTGAGGTTAAATCTATTTATTTTTATGTTTCTGACTTTTCAAAAAGGGTTCTTTACTCCAGTAATATTACATAAAAATGGCAAAACAAAGGTATGCACAGTTCAGAAACAACATTATTTTACATAACTATCCTAACATAACTCACCATAACTCTTTCAAGTACTAACCAGTATTAAATCCCAAACCCGCCAAAAACAAATCACCCAGCAAGGATTTTCAAATTTACGACAGTCCTTGAAGCACTCATCTGTGACTTGTGATTTGGTCGAGAAACGTGACCAAATCTAAGCTTAAAATTGTGATATTTCATCAAAATCACTTTGTTCTATGTTTCATTTTAACATTCGTTAAAAAAAACAAAAAAAACATTTGCTACAACCAGAGGCTGGAAAAAAACAAAAGATTCTGTGTTCTTCTGCACAACTGTGAAGCCATTAGTGACTCAGCTCTGACCAACAGTCAGGTGGCAAAAATTCAGTGACTATTCAGCTTACCTGCAGGCTGTGTTGCAGGACATTATATTGCAATAAAAAATACGACAGGAATAGAAAACGTCCACAAACTTAGGGTGAAGACAAGACATGTACTGTGAAAACTGCAACATTAGATATTTGGTGTCCACTAAAGAGGTCAGAACCTGTGTGTAATTCTTTTGCCGTCTGAGTGGCATACTCGTTAAAGCTGCACATATGGTGTCTGGATGTATGGCTCTAATTAAAAACCCTCAGACGTTGTAACTTCAGGCTATAATCAATGTTTATACTCAGCTGCCTGGCTAATATGGAAACGTGCTTCCTTTTATATTTTCTTTCTCACCTCTGCCGAGTTCTCGCTGACCTTTCCATTTTTGTCGGTAGGTGTCATTTTTGCGTGCGGTCACAAGCTCCTTGATCTTATTGACTGTAAAGTCTCTGCCGTGGACAGTAAGGGGGAGGCGGTTCATCAGCTTCTGTCCGACTGCTTATATAAGAAGGATTACATCAGAACGGCGGTGGCCTGGACAGGAAGCTCCCATAGCCATGATCTCAGCGCCATTCATGACCTCCATTCAGCATAGACTCTGCTTCATAGAAACAAGAATCTCACAATCACAGGCTCAGCCTCTGTTCAGTTCTCGTACATTTTAGTGTTTAGTTCTTAATACTGAAATTACTGTGAAGCATTTGCATAAACCCTCTGAATCCCTAAGCAGTGTCTTGATGTCTTAAGCCTCTGTGGAAACAACACAACCATGTTTAGTAGTAGAGAGAGTTCAAAAATGTCTTTAGTGCAGTATGAACAAGTTAAAATGTAATAAATCACAAAAAAGAAAATGATTCATTTTACAGAAATAAAAAAACGACACCCTTCCAAGTACCCACATGTGTTACCAACATTGAAAGAAACAATGGTGGCTCTACATATGATTGTGACTGTTAGTCATAGCTAAGTTGGTAATGGCCTCACGGTTGTGCAGAGGAGCACAGGATTTCTTGTTGGTAACAGCGTCTGGTTAGTGGGTTATTTTTGGCAAATTGTTAATTGAGACTAAAGTCAACTAAAGTGATTTTGATAAAATGTCATGATTTTTAAGCTTAGATTTAGTTGTTTTTCCAGACAAAATTAATAATCATACATGAGTCGATCAAGCTCAATGGAAAAGTTGAAAATCCAGCTTTTTATTTTTTTTTGCTTTTACAGTTTCTGGAACCGATAAATGGTGTATAGTTGCCGATTTTGTCCAAAAAAAAAGCTAGTCAAACCCGCTGGCAGCTTATGGGGTTCAGAGGGGAAACTGAAATTCCATATGAAACATTAAAACTGTGAAGCATGCGTGGTAAATGTTGGAGCACTGGTGAGCACACAGAAGGGGTGTAAACATTATGTTCACTAATTATGTTTATTCTGCATAAATCAACAGTTTCTCTATTTGCTGGTGTCCTCCAAGAAATTAAGCCATTGTTGCATGTCCAGGAGAATAATTAGAGAATAATTTATTAGTCAGATTGGAAATCAGTTTTGAAACTGGTTCTTATGGTCTCTACAGATAATTGAATGTTCTGTTAAATTAAAAAATACAAATACAAGTAAAGACAACATAGACTACATAGACAATTACATACTTATATATTAGTGTTACAGTTTCTTATCCTGATCTCCTCTTTCATATTCTCCTCTACAGAGATGAACAGACACCACTACTCGCTCTACGTCCACAACTGCAGGCTGATCTTCCTCCTACGCCAGGATCCATCAGAGGCAGAGAACTACAAACCAGCAGAGTTTCACTGGAAGCTCGACCAGGTCAGCTGGTTTTAAAATCAAACATCGTTGGAGATATTTAGCGAAGAATAACGTTTTTTATAGTGAACTAAATAACTTTAACCGCATCTGTGGTCTTCTCAGGTGTGTGACAAAGAGTGGCATCACTATGTGCTGAATGTGGAGTTCCCCACTGTGTCTATGTTTGTGGATGGGACTACCTTTGAGCCCTTCCTGGTTACAGAAGACTACCCACTGCACGCCTCCAAAATCGAAACTCAGCTCACCATTGGGGCCTGCTGGCAAGGTAAACAAATTTTTGGAGAAACTATGAGTTGACAACGAAGTCAAAGGCACAGATGCGTCATATAGAAACATAAGTGTCTCTTACATTTTCTTCTTATTGTACATTCTCTGCTTCTGTAACATTTTGCTGCTGTTAATGGTTTAATAGTAAAAAATATTCTTGTGCTACCTGATGTTCTCTTATTCCCTTTGATTAGAGCTTGTGTAAACTACAGTATGCATATTATTATGCGATTAGCCATCGCAGTATTAACTCTTTCCTAGATTCTCAAACGATGCACCTTGACCTCATGTGTAGCATCTGAACCTCTCCTGCAGATCCTCAACCTTCCTCCCTGTCTCTCCCTGCTCTCTTGTTTCTGTCCTTTACAGAAAACTCAGGACATGACAATGACACTGAGACAGTCTCTGAGCCCACCTCAGGTTGCTCAAGTCTTTCCCTTTCTCCTCAGATATGTCCATGTGTCCACAATGTCCCACCATGCTAACTGCATCCTCATACCATTTCGACTAGAATGATTCTTATACATTCTAGATACAGAAAGATTGTTTTTTTGCAGCATGATGCAGCATTGATGAGTTTTGTGTGATTCAATGCTGCCTGATTTTTTTTTTTTTGCCTTTCCTTTATCCTCCATTTATTCACTCTTCTCACTGCAGCAGTCAGGCAGTTGTCTTTTTTATTTCTGAATACCACAACCTGATACACCAGCAGAACAGAAATAGATACATAACGAGCACAAAATTCTGACCTGCTGCAGCATTTCGGCCACGCTGCCTTTTCTTTCAGAACATGACCTTGGGGTTAGAAGCAGTAACTCCTCCGTATCAGATAACAGACCTACAGCACACACATCACATCACTGGACTGTGTGACCTTGAGATGTAGAGTTTTATCACCGACTCTGCAGTGGTGCAGACTTATGCTCATTATGGTTTAGCAGAGAGGCATGAAAATTGTTCCACCTCTCATTCAGCAGGACTGATGCACCCCAGTAGTTCTGAAATACTCACACATATTAAAATGTCAAGGCTACAGATACAAGGGCACTTTTCTGATCCTGAGCATTTTGCATTCCTCAACATAGTTCTGTTATTTTGTGGAAGTAAAGTGACGTAAAAGGATTAATTCCCCATTATCTCTGAAAGTCTCCTTCCTTGAGTTTTGTTTTTTGTGTTGATTTCATTTCTTTTCCGCAGTAAGGCAACAGTGTACCCTGTTAATGCAAATGTTGCATGTGCTGAAGGCGTGCATAAGCTCATCCATCATTTGCCTGTCTGGGCCTTGGGCCTTGTAAGGGCACACATACTAACTCGCATGAATTCCATTCAGCTTTTCACATTGAGTCAGCATGCTTGAATCTCCAGCCCAGAAAAGGTGAAGTCTGTGCGATGCAAATTTAAGTAACTGCTTCTGTGTGTTCCTGTTTTCTTTCCCTCGCCTCTGTCCTGACGTAACCAGGCGCAAACGCTCGAATGGCTCAGTTTTTCCGAGGGAACCTTGCGGGGCTGATCATCCGCTCTGGCAAGCTGGAGAACAAGAAGGTGATCGACTGTTTGTACACCTGCAAGGAAGGACTGGACGTGCAGCTGCCCGAGGAGGTAGCTTCAGCTGTCAAGGTAAGTGGGGCAAAGTGTTGTAGAAGCACAAAACAGTCACGCTGCATCTGAGTGTGGATCTCAGTGTTACCCATCTCTACTCTCAGCCCCTTTCATGGGTTGCATAAATGTGTGAACTGTGAGCAGTTTGAAAGGTGAAGCTACCCAGCATTTAACACTAAAAAGCAAAGCTAGAAAAAAATAAACCATCTTCTTTCATCTTGAAGCCCTTTTGAGGTCTTGACCCTAAAATTTAGAACCACCGCTCAAACTGAAAGAATATATTTCTGCTGTTTGGATAACATTGTCAGGTTCTCATAGACTATAGGATTTTATATGACGGATGATAAATGACTTAACCCTCTAAACCCTAAACCACCCAGCAGGTGTAAAAGGCATGTTATTCTTAGCTTTACAATGGTTCTTCAACTAATCATGTGTTACTCTCTATCTAAGCTAAAAATCACGATATTTCATTAAAATCACTTTATTCTCCATGTCTCATTAAAAGATTTGCAAGAAATACACTATTTGCAGTGATCAGATTCTATACAGAACAAAGAATTGTGTGTTCCTTGATGCAACCAAAAAGTCATTACTGATTCAGCTGCAGCAATGAATCAGGCTGAACTAGGCTGAACTGCAGGCT
Organism: Chromis chromis; assembly: GCA_900302755.1. Taxonomy (NCBI): domain Eukaryota; kingdom Metazoa; phylum Chordata; class Actinopteri; family Pomacentridae; genus Chromis; species Chromis chromis. Next base: position 19,257 of record OMNN01040156.1, on the reverse strand, counting down.
GTGTTCACACTAAGCAGATAGAAGACAAGTATGGAAACAGGTTAAATGTCTATAGCATGTAGAGCCACCATTTTTTCCCCAGTATTGGTAACACCTGCTGGCACTTGGGAAAGTGTTGTACGTGTTACTTCCAGGTTTTATGTTTTTATGTTTGTAAAATGAATTATTAAATAAATTGTTAATATAATTTATGGCATTTTAGCTTTGTTATTCTGCATAAAGGGCATTTTGAGTTCTCTTCACTTTTATCCATGGTTGTGCTGTTTTCATAGAGGTGCAGAACTTTATATTGCAGTAAAAAATGAGCCCACAATGAGAAGCAAAAACACCTAGAAACTGCTTGAGGTTTAGAGGGTTAAACTAGCTGGTCGTGTTTTGTTAATAGGTTAATGTTAATCTCACCCAAAATCACAGTCGGTCACCTGGTTTTCCTCTCTAAGGTGGAGTTCAACCCCAACCAGTCCTCTCTGACCGTGGAAGGCGATGACATTGATGCCTTTGATAAGGTCATGCAGCACATCTCCTACTTGAACTCCCGCCAGTTCCCAACCCCTGGCATCAGGCACCTCCGCATCTCCACCACTGTAAAGTAAGTAGGAGACGCTAAAAATACTCATCTTCTCTGCTCGATCTTCTTCTTGTCACCTCATCTGTCAGCTAGCAGCAGCAGCAGCAGCTCAGGTTCTCTGTTACAGGTTCTTTCTGCCTTATAGACATTCAGAAAGGGTTCGTCTTGCTATTTTAAATGTACGGCTGGTTTGTTGAGGTAAAATGGAGGTCAAGAGTTTTACCTGATTTCCATAACAAAGAGAATAAACATGAGCTGTTTTGGTGTTGGAGAATGACGGGCAGAATAGAGGTATGATTTTGTGTTTGGTTTTTATATTCTCTTTGAAGCATTCAGAGACTGAATATCAGTAGCAGAACACCTGTACTTTTATGGATTTCATACCCTGGTATGAAAAGAACATATTAAGGTGCTCACATTTCTTCTGAGGTGTCTCCAAGATTGGATATAGTTGGTAAAATAGCTTAATATTTTTTTAGTACGTAAAATTTCAATGTGTGCTAGCAATTTTCCAGCTGAAGGTGCAGTTGCATTTATATGAATGCGAAGGAAGAATTGTAATGAGCACTTTATATGTAGAGTTGCAGTCACAGTGAAATGAAAGCGACTGTTTTTACCTTACAAATTTTTTCTCCACAGTATTAAATACATCTGTTTACCAATAAAAAGCAAGAATGTATTACTGTGTTTTTATTTTCCTTTTCCTTTCTAAAAAATATATATTTTTAGCAGCTCAAGCACATCAAACCAGTTGGCACAAATAAAAACACACATAATAACTCACCAACCAATTTTATTCAAGTACTCTTCTGTTTTGGCATAAATTAGGGCTTTTCCTTTCTCTTTCTCACCGTTGCTGCCATCCAGGTTAAATGTATTCACTTTCAATTGTCATATTTGTTTTCAACCTGCAACAGTCTATCTCTATGTGTTGTCTTTCCTCAACTGGACATTCTGGAAGCAGGATCACATTCAAAATGCCACTTAAGTCTATCAAATCAAGTTTTAAGGTATTTAATGTTGAATCTTCCCCAGATGCTTCAACGAGGAGTCCTGTGTGACGGTGCCAGATGCTGAAGGTTACGTGATGGTGCTGCAGCCGGAAGAGCCCAAGATCAGCCTGAGCGGCATCGACCACTTCGCCCGCAGCGCCGCCGAATTCGAGAGCCAGGAAGGAGTGACGCTGTTCCCTGAGCTGCGCATTGTGAGCACCATCACTCGTGAAGTGGAGGCCGACACCGAGTCAGAGGCTGCAGAGGGAGCTGACGACGACCCCACAGGTAAGAAATGTGCACTTTAGACACTGAAGTAGCTCCTTATGATGTTATAGGGAACTAGTAGATAGACCTAGGTAAGGTAGGTAAGGTAAGAGTAGACAAGATAAAATTTTATTCATCTCCAAGGAAATAATTTTGCCTGATACAGCTCAGAAAACAAAAATAACATAACATGAGAAACACAATGGCTAATAAAAGATTGAAGTACGATCCATTGCAGAAAATGCAAATAATAAAGCTCAAATAAGACTAGAATTGAAAAGTAATTCTGTCAATGATTGTGAGGTACACATGATAATAAAATATTACACATGACCTTGAAATATTGCACATTATTAGACTAGTAGATATACCCAACCTATTAAGATAAAACTTCATTAATCTCAACGGAAATTCTTTTCCCAGGTACTGCTCAGAAAACAAAATTGCATAACACGAGCAATGCAGTGCCTAGTAGAAAAGTAATGAGGTATAAGTACGATACATTACTGAAAATACAAATAAGCAAGCTAAAATAGGACAAGAATAGAAAAAGTAGTAAGTAAAACTGGCAATGATTGAAATATTGCACATGAAAATCTAAATATTACACTTGACAACAAAATAAGTGCAAGTTAAATTGAAATGTTGCACATAAAGAAATATTACACATGAGGTTTAAATATTGCACATTACATTGACACGTTGTACATGCAAATGAAATATTGCACATGAAATTTCTATGTTTCATTTATTTATTTGAAAGGGACAGTGCACATTGATGAACAAATGTAAAAAATTGCATATTGTAAATGCGGCAGAGTTAGCCAAAATGCTAATTTGCATCTGTTGTCCCTTGGCAGGTCACAAAACAAACATTATTCACAAGGCTTAAAGTACCTAAATACTTTGAAACAGTAAACAGGAAAATTCAACATTACACATGATACTTGACTTAATATTCCAAATATCAGTGATATTATTGTTCAGATTTCGGTGTTTTTCACTGGATTATTAATGTTGTTCGCTTAATCGTGTGCTCATACTCTGACTTACATCCGTTGCCTGTCTACTAAAACACAGCCACATATTTATTGTGCCTCCTCAGGCAGTGCGATACAAAATGATGTTCCATCCATGATTAAATTACCTCCGACGCTAAAAGGGTCTGCAGGCTGTACACTGAATGTACAGTTGATGGCTGTGTGGATATACAGTAGCTGGTTATGATGCGGATTATGCCTGGGGGGATGAAGGGATTGAACCAACAGAGTAAGCGGGAGGGAGAGGGAAAAGAGATAAGTTGTTTACTACTTTATGGGAGGGGTCAGTGACTGGCCCTGCCATCTGTTAAGCTCGTATTTGAGCTAAGAGGAGGAGAGACAATAGCCCTGTACTGAGGTTGACATAGATACAGCGAGATTCAATGTCCTGTGGTGAACAGCAGGCCATATGGGACAAAAGGACTTAGAGAAATCTGTTGCTATTACCTGCTTGGCCCTGCCCCACCTTACAGATCTGAGAAGCTAAAGATGTCAGAGTCGATGATTAAGAGTCACTTAATAGGATCTTGCAGTCAAAGGGTGCACGCTGTAGGTGCATGAAATATTAATTTGCTTTATAAGCAAATGGAGCCTGCATCAGCTGGGCTAATAAACAGTCAAATTAAATAATAAAATACCTTGCTACTGTACATACATGTCTGAACTATTTTCTACTATTAGCAAGCATTTCTCATTACCAAACTGTTATGTCCTATATTGTATGAAGTTATTCATCTCACTGTCTTTGATCAGTTAATTATCCTTTTCTGCCATAGACCTGCCATTCTATTAGATTAGATTAGATTCAACTTTATTGTCATTGCGAGTATTAAGACAAAGAAATGCAGTTTAGCATCTAACCAGAAGTGCAAATGCAGCAGTAAAGTGCATTATTTATAGTAGTGGTATGTACATATGGATACAATAATACAATAGATCATCTAAATCTACAGGTAGAGATAAATTGTGACATGAGCAGTATAAATGGTACAAATAGTGTGGATAGTATAAACTGTATGAACAATGTAAACAGTATTGATGCTCTGGGATATATGCAGTATCTATACAGGATTAGCAGTATGGACACTTTATTGTTTTAGAGGCTTTTTTTTTATTGATTGTTCTCTGAAAGGAGATTGCTAACATTTGTTCTCCTGATATACTTAAACAACAGGCCTTTGTACTTGGAAAGTGCTGTCAGTTGGTATTTTTATGTAAAGAAGAAGAAATTAGAGATTTTTTCAAATATACAGAGCTTAGTAGACTGTTCTGGAAGTGCAGTTTGACATTTTAGTACAGAAATGTGTCTTTCATACATTGAACTAACTTGTACGTTAGTGGCTGAAATGACCCAACAACTCGGTCTAAGTAATTTCTCCTAATTGTACATTCAGTCCAAGAGACGGTGGTGTCAGAGGAGATCATGCACAACCTGGACACGTGTGAAGTGACTGTGGTGGGAGACGAGCTGGACGGGGAGCACGAGAGCCTGGAGGTGGACATGACCCAGCTGCAGCAGCGAGCCTTGGAGATGAGCTCATCTAACCTGGGCCTCGTCATCACCGGTACTGACCACAGCGCTCCGCTAACAGAACTCTAACCAGCACAGAGCCCTGGTTTCTAAGAAGCTGATAGTATAACCTGTTGTTCTGCAGAAATTAAGTTTTACATAAGAATGAAATGCACTGAAATATGTATATTGTATTTAGTCTATGTATATATTATTTAGTATAACAGGGTTACTTATATCAAATCTGCTGCCAGTCAGTGTAAAGTACAATTTTTAAGTATTCATGTCTAAATCAGTCAACGTTCCACTGCATTGCTGTTTTCCTCTAAAACAGAGAGGTGCTTCAACACTTTCTGGTAATAGCTGATGTTTATTTTTTGACACAAGCCTCCCTCTGTGTGTTCCAGGTGTGAACACTATGGCCAACTATGAGCAGGTCCTACACCTGATCCGCTACAAGAACTGGCACACTGAGGCTCTCTTTGACAGGAAATTCAAACTGGTCTGCTCTGAGCTCAACGGGCGCTACATCAGCAATGACTTCAAGGTCGAGGTATGACTGAGCATCACTTACGTCACACGAGAGTGACCCATTAACAGCTCAGGGTTGCAAATCACATCATGGTGTTACTAAAACATTCCTGTGTCCACTCAGAATACTGCAGCGAAATCAAAAGTGGAAACGTTCTGACAACATTTTGCATCAGTTTACATGTTTGATTGTATTTTTTCCCCCTCCCTAGGTAAATGTAATCCACACAGCCAATCCTATGGAGCATTCCAACAACGCCATGGTGCAGCCCAACTTCATCAACCCGATCCATCATGCCTCGGTTGATCTGTCGGGTCACAACCTGGTCAACGCTCACCAGGCTTCAGGTACTGAAATGTGTGAGCCTGATATGTGAGATAGGTTGCAAATACAATACTGAACATTTTTCAGGACTGTGGTGCATAGAAATCTGTTTCATTTAAGTCTTAGATAATCATCTCACTAAAGTAAAAAAAAAAAGCATTTGTCCTTTTGTAAAGAACTGATGCTCATAAGGACACAAGAACAAAAGATTTATCTCAGTTTCAGTTCCACTTAACAAGTTAATGCAATGATGAAAAACTCAAAAAGATCTGGACTCCATATGTGCGACTTTTTTCCAAATGTCCATAGATGCTAAAATACTGAAAAATATAGTGGCTTTACATACTATAAATATTTTACTACTTTTTTATTTTTATTTTCCATCCTCTATCTCCTCTGTGTAAACACAGCCTACAGCCCAGATTAGCTGAAAAAATCCCTGATTTTTTTTATCACGTGACTGTAGGTCGCAGCCGAGTCAGTAATGGTTTCTCAACTGTCTATTTTTGGCATATTTCTAAATGAGACATGTGATTTTGATGAAATATCCAGATTTAGTTTTGGTTGTTTTTCCCAACGACACTAAAAGTCGATTTAGTGGGATTAGTTCAAGGACCATCAAAAAGTTAAAAATCTCACCATTTTTTCTGTTTTCACAGTTTCTTCCTCTCGTTAATGGTTTAATTTAGGCAATCTTTTTAAGAAATAACACGTCTGGGGCGCTCTGATAGCCTAGCGGTTATGTCGCGTGACCCACGTGCAGAGGCGTAGCGGCTGTGCCGGGTTCAAGTCCAACCTCGGCCATTTACCGCATGTCCTTCCCCACTCTCTCCCGTTTCTATCCACTGTCCTGTCCTCTCTCACAATAAAGGCATGAAAAGGCCAAAAATAAATCTTAAAATAAAAAACACGCCCCACCAGACGGTTTTGGGTTTTAAAGTTTAAATGCAGAATGACTCTACTTTGTAAACAGACAGGAGTTAACAGTGTTTCTGCAGAGGTCACTCATCTGCAGAAATTAATACCAAATATCATAATCAAACCAGTAATCTGCTTAATTGTCGTGCTGAGATAAAGATTTGGTGTCCGTTATGGCAAGCATAGCTGCAGATGGATTATAGTCTATTAACCAGAAGTAGGACACGTATGAAACACTGGTTGTTTGCGTGTTTTTTTTTTTTAATGGCACAAGTTTAGGGATTACACTTGAGCGCTGTCTGTGACATCTGTACAGGCGGTGCTCTGAGCACAACCTTTTATTTTCTGGCTTCGGTAATCTTCTAGGCTGTCATGCTCACTAAGCTTAGCGCCGCACAAGAGAGGCCCGTCCCTGCTAATATGGGGCAAAGTAGAGCAGGTTGGCAGAAGACGGGCAAAGCTATTTAAAGAGAGAGACACACCTAGAGCTGCTGAAAGCATTGATGTGCAGTTCGCTAAAAGCCTATTGTCATCAGCACTGGCACACCGTGAAGCTAAAGCCCTTGAAATGCCCTCAGACAGACGAGGAAGACGCGTCTCCCCACAAAAAAACATGTTTATGTACAAATGTTCTAGTGTGCAAATTTATAGTTTACATATAACCTATAATTTTGTGTTTGTTGGTGTGTTTTCTTCCTCGTAGTGGTTCCCAGCGCTGCCACCATTGTCATTGTGGTATGTGTTAGCTTCCTGGTGTTTATGATCATCCTGGGCGTGTTCCGCATCCGAGCTGCACACCAACGCACCATGAGAGACCAAGAAAACGGCAAAGAGAATGAGATGGACTGGGACGACTCAGCCCTGACCATCACCGTAAACCCCATGGAGGTAAAACAACACAGAATGTGTGCATGGAGGCAAAATGAATAAAAAGTTTCAAGGTGATTAGCTGGCGACAAGCTGCTCAACAAAGTGCTGCTCTAAAAAAAGGTGTTTAGGTTGTAGTCTAGACAGCTTTTCACCTGCTGTTGCATTCTGGGTGATGTTGCGACTGTGCGACCTAGTTTTATTTGAGCGCTAATATTTGACAGTTCTGTGGGGATGGATGGAGAGTCTTTGTTGCAGAGATGCAAGCAGGAGTAAATAGAATGAAAGAATCATATTTGGATTATTTTTGTAACCAGTTAGTCTCATCAGGTTTAAAACAGTTTTGCCTGAGCCAAGAAAACAGCATTGTTGTCTTGCAAAAGTCCCAAGTGAAGTTAATGAGTCAGCTTGTGGGCAGGATATAAATGTTTGTACAGCGGACTCATGTAATTCTGAGTCATTTAATTAATCATTTTCACTTTGCTGGTAGTCGCAAATGGTCCAGCGACGAGCTTCTTAACTACCATGTTTGACTTGCTTTAGTCATGCAGTATTTACAGTCGCCTAAATCACAAAGTTGGGTTTCTGCAGGAAAGAACATCTCCACTAATTGAGACCTCGTGCATGTGAATAAATGTGAAACTTATAATCCAAACTTTCTCCTTGACATAATTAACTGTTAATCTTTTAGCACTGAGAATACATGATTTGTAATTTAGTAGTCTTTTGCTTTTCTAGACTAATCTGAAATAAGATTATTCTCCTCAGCAAATTAAAATTGGCTTTTTCACAGTGTTTTTCTTTTTTTTAAACAAAAAATAATTTTGTGCACAAGAAACAATTATTGAGGTGACGAATCTGTTGCAGACATTTTTAAAGGAATGCCTTCAGTTTCTCTCTCCGCATGTTTTACTTTTGAATCTGCTGTTGCAACTGTATTTAATTCAGATCTGTGACATTTTGAAAGAGATATAGTAATGATACCGCGTCTAACCTAGTAAGATTAGCTTTGTGCCTTTTAGGTGGAAGTAGTCAGGGTCCCTATGAAGACACAAGACTGTGAAATTGCCATCAGATTGAATTAAAGGTGTGCAATGAAACATCCCAAACCATTAAGGTTGGTTAACATGAGTCAGCTGTGTACACTTCACTGACATCTTGTTACGGGGTTTCTTACGAGAGCTGAGGAATGATCTGCAACAAAGACACATTCATGCTCCGTGTTAAAAACAAAAATGTCAATAACTAATTTTGTCACCTCTTAGTTTGTGCTGGTTTGATACATTACCTTTGGCAACAGAAAGATCACATCATCACAAGGTGGTTAAAGTCAAGGCTTTCACAAAGGGTTGATGTGTTTTGTACAATGTCAGAGAAAATTACAGCTAAATCTAGACTGTAGTTGGTGTTTTATTCCTTGTATGATCGTGCATTCAGTTACAAATCTAAAAAGTATTTGAAACAGGAAATTAAGATGTGCATGGTGCTTACGACTACATCTATCAAATATGTTATGGAAATGCAGCTGACCCATTTTGCGTTGTCGTCTGGACAGGTGGAAAATTTGACTTCAGGAAACAACAACGCACCTGTGTTTCCTTTCTGATTGGGCTCACTTGTCACAAATTTTGTTCCCTGATTGATTTCCAGAAGACAGACAAAGACATCAGCCTCGATGGTTGGTGGTAAATTCATAAAAGATAACAAATAAGGCAACAGGCATTGCTTACCTTGTTGTATGTAGTAGCAGCTGTTGTGCAGTTAAGGGGATCTCTGGTCTTACTTTTCGCCATTGCCGTTATTCCTTCGTAGTATTTTCTACAACTAAACAACCAACCCGTTGATTCATTTACACCGGCGCCTGCATATAGAATGCATGTGAATGGTTATGTGATATGCCTTTTCAGGCCATTTCCAGAGATGATATTCCTTTTAAAACACTGTTTTTCGGGGTGACCCAAACCGCTTTCAAAGATTGGCGCCAATCGCAGCACTTTCCAACTTCTCTGTATTGCCTCTTTTCTAAGCTTGATCTGTGTTTACATCTGTTGTCACTTGTCAAAATTGGAGAGCGTAAGTTCCGTTAAGATTCATTATTAAAATAAACAGTCCTGACTGGAGGGCATTAAGTGTCATACAAGTCTTTGTCATGGTGCCTGTTGCTAGCTAAACACCTACAATGCTCTTTGCTAACACGGACCTGTCCACAGTCTAAGTGACCACTTCCTCGGGTCATTATAGTCTGCTGTAGTCCGACTACGCATGTTCTGACATTTCATTTCACTACTCTCCCCAAAACTATTCGAATTAGTCTCCACTAAAGTCTGTTGGTCATAAATATGCTTTCTCAGTAGTGTGAAAGGTTTATTTTTCTCCTTCCTGCTTCTGTCAGCACAGTAGGACTGGGATAACAGACATTTTAGAGCTCTTCAGTTGTCAAACATATACACTGGATTGACTTGAAGTGCGTATTATCTTGGAAAACGGTATTATATTAGTACTCTAAATATTAAATGACTTGGATGGGTACAAAGTGTGGATGTAGTCTACTTAACCACCCAGCTCTAGCTACCAACATCCCACTTAATGCCTCAGAAAATGACTGTCCACAAACCTTCTCTCATTGTCTCTAATGCAGACGTACGAGGACCAGCACAGCAGCGAGGAGGAGGAGGAAGAGGAGGAGGAGAGCGAGGACGGAGAGGAGGAAGACGACATCACAAGCGCTGAGTCAGAGAGCAGCGAAGACGAGGAGGGCGGCGAGCCAGAGGACCAGCAGGGGGCGAGCAGACAGCAGCAGCTGGAGTGGGACGACTCCACCCTCACTTACTAAACACAACACCGACAAACACACACACACACACCACACGAGCTCTGACACACACATCACCGACTCACACTCACTCACTGCGTCACACACTCCCCTCCCTACAGTTTCATGTCTAGGAGCCATGATGTAAAAAAACAAAAAAAACAAACAACAAAAAAAGAGAAAAGGAAAAACAAAAATTCCCTTCAGCGTATATCTGGTCAAGGTTTTCCTGTTGTTATCTTAGTGGTGGTACTCAGTGTAGTGTAGTCATCACCGGATTGCTGATTTTTACTTTTTATTTTTTTATTTATTATATTTTAATTCCCAGGAAAACTTGGCCTACATTTGTTTTGAACTGTGTGAGGAAGCCAACCCTGCACTTTTTTTGTTTTCTCTCAAACGTAAGGCTTTCGAAAGGAGAATAATTTTATGTTTTCCTGATGTATATTCTTTGCTAATGCTTTTAGAATTGTTTGACGCTAAACTCACAGATAGCTTTGACTTGAGTTTTCTTGACTTGTAGTCCACAGTGAAACAAAATGATGCTTTTAACAAGTAGACTGCATTTTCTTTCTTTTTTTTTTCTTTTCTTCTTTTAGTGCATGAGGAAATTTGGAAAAGTCATATGTGTAGAGAAATAAATTGCTTTTTAAAGATTTTGTAAATATAAAGAAACCATGTAATTAGTCAATGTGTTAGTGAAGGCCTACTCAACGGGGTCCAATATCTAAAATGACGCAGTACGTAATGTAGAATATTTGTGTCACACAGGCTGTAGCATGTCGCTAAATTTCTGCAAAAGCTGTTCCATCATGCTTGTACAAAATGTCTGCTTCATGATGAGAAACCCAGGACTGTTCAGCGGAGGTTTCCATGACAAAGTGGTGTCCATTTTGTCTTCTTCTTTCTTCTTTCTTTGCAAGGAGTAAAATCATTTCTTTAGCTTTCTCGTAGGCAGGACTGGTCGATGGTTTCAGCTTCATACATGCTTTTGCTTTGCTTGCACAGGTGGCAATGCTCTACTCCTGGCGTTAAGTGTATTTTCATTCCCAGTAGATCTCACTGTTGTACAGAAGGGATTTTTCTTTTTTGTTAAAGAGTAATCGTGCTCAGAGAAATGCTAATGTACAAATCGACATTTTGCGCGGAGCTTCACAAACAGCGGGTCAGCGGTGCTTGTTGATCTTGAAATATGGGTACTAAAAAATTTCTGCGAGTGTATTTGGACAAGCAGAGAGCTTTTTTTTTTTTTCCTCAGCAGCTTTAAAGCCTTCGTCCGTTATCCCAGTCCTACTGTGCTGACAGAAGTAGGAAGGAGAAAAATAAACCTTTCACACTACCGAAAAAGCATATTTATGACCGACAGAGCTTTAGTGGAGACTGGTCGAATAGTTTTTTGGGGAGAGTAGTGAAATGAAAGTACTCTTCAGAATTGCTTTGTGGCAAGTTTATTTTCAATGGCACGGCTATTTAACCTTGAAATAATAATAAAACATTTATCAGGTGCGTTTTTAAACTGTTTTCTTACTGCTAAAGAATCGCTGTCTTTATTGTTGGATTCACAAGTGAGGCAGGAAAACACTTTAAAAACGAGTCTTGTTCGAATCTTAAAATGAGATATTTTTTTGCAGTAGACCACTAGATTTTATTGTACATGGAACTGTACTGTAGAGTTGTTCTAAGATATTTGTTTACATTTGGTAAACTTATTTTCCTTCTGGTATTAGTATAAAGCTTATACAATTGATTGGGAAAATGTGTCCAACCTCTATCTCCTCTCAGACACTGTTGTCCATCACTGTTGTATATATCTTTCACAGAACCAGATAAAAAAAATTTACCTTCACCCCCAGAAATATTTAGTGTTTGTTTCATGCTTTTTGGGTACCAAGGTAAATGTAAACGCTTCCCAAACCTGCATTAATTCAGACCAGATTTGGGGCATTGCAGCGTGCAGAACGTGGCATAATCGGGTGTTAATTTTGCATGTGAATCTATTTTCGGAGGCCAAAAACGCATTCTGTTTTGAGACAGTTTCAAGGCTACTTTTGAGTCACACAGTTGACTTTTAAGTTAAGTGAATTCATGATTATTTTTTTTAGGTCTGTGGTGGAAATTTAGTGAACAGTCTCCCCTTCATGATGACTTGGACTTGTAATAATAAATAAAATGTGGAGGATCAGGTCTGAGCCGGCTGAGATGGGAGTGCCTTTTGCCGATCATAGCGTAATTAGCAGGTCTAACGATAACACTTATCCATGCTCTTTTATTTGTGGCAACTTTTGTTCGTTTTTTTATTCGTTCAATGCTAGCTGGGGATTTCTCAGTTTGTCGTAACAATAGTCCACCGCTAGTTTTATTAAAAAGTGAAAACATTTTACATAGATGTCATGTGTCCTTGTTGATGTGTAGAGGAAGTAGATCCATATTGTATCTTCTATAGATATTGTACTAAATCATATTGACGGAATCCACCTTTAAAAAGATGTACAGTACATTTAAATGAAATTGCTTTGGCAGCATACATGGGGTATACTGTTAACTGACCTATTTGTGTATAGTGGAAGGTGATTTTTTTTTTTAACAGTGTCCTATTGCCTGAGTTGTCGAGAAATGATTTTTGAGGGCAGCATGAAAATTCACAAAAGTATAAGCCTGTCAACTCCGAGATTCTCACAAGTTTCATTACACTTCATGTCCACATTTCAGCTACAGTTTTAACAGTAACATGGGTCACTGATATTTTCACAGTTAAGTCTCCACAGGGACTCCCACCATTTCCAGTTTCCTGCGTTATATTCTTTCTGATCAGCCCCTGAGCTGAGTGTACGTTGGTTGAAATGAATGTCACTGCCTAACAACCTGAATTGCAGCCATACTGTAACAACACTAAGGGGTTAAACTGACTTTGCATGAACCACAACTTTGTGTACGTTCCATGTGGGGTTGTGAGACTGGAGTGAGAAAAGGAGACGTGATACACTACTGATTCTCAGATTGTCTTGTTTCACACATCCATGACACTCCAGATATGATTTTTTTTTTTTTTTTTCTTTTAAAAATTTGCTCAAAACGGACGGTGACAATGTTTTCAGGACGGTTGGATGCTTCCTTTGTGCTTGTTGGAGCTGCTCTCACTTTTCTACCAATTGAAAGGCAAATTGTAGTGAAGTTGATGCTTGCTCGTAAACAAAATAAAGGATGATGAGATGGGGAATAACTTCTGTCTTCTCTTGTTTTCTCAGTCGTTTCTTCTGCCATAAATGCAGCACGGTTCTGGTTTATGATATAAGAACACACCCTGGGTGAAAGTGTTGAGCACTGGTGACCTCTGGTGGTGAAAACCCTCTAAAGTGCAAAAGTAAAAGCCTGACGGTGTCACATAGTAAACAAAGCAAATGAATAAATAAAACACCATTTGTTATTGTTTTGTTTTTTTCCTTTTTACTCACATTCAAAGTAGCATGGCTTCAAAAATAAAAACCAAGACTGTTGCTGATATTATACTCTGAATAATCAAACTTCCAAATGAATTATGATGCAATATCAAACTTGATTAACAGTTTAAATAGCTTGACAACCAAAGTATGCATAGAGGATCAGTAAAATGAAGAAAACGCCCAAACACAAAAAATCCCCTATGTTTTTTGTTTTTTTTTAACCAAATATGTACTAAACTGCGGTTCTCTTAGAGGTAAAGAAGGGGGATAATCTACTGGATTAACTTTAAAACGGCTCTAAAACATTTAGATGTGCCGAGTCAACAGATGGTGGGAGGTGTTTTCATGTTTCATCCTGCTAAATCTTTTCTTTTTTGGTAACCCTTCAGTGAATAGTGCAACTTCAAGCTACACAGACTATTAATAAAAGTGTTTGATTCTCATGAGACAGCTGCTGAAGATGTTTAACAGATTGGAACTCAGTGAATCTCTTGTCGCCTTTCAGACAAACTGCATTTATCTTCATTTGTTTATAAAGATTTATCTGAAGATTTAATGGGACTCTTTTCACCTCATTATGCATCTGAACACTAATTGCACTGGATGGAGGCAGTTTTCGAAAAGGCTCTCTGATTAGAATATAAGCTGTAGGATGCTCATATAGTTAAGATCCCACAATTGTATTTAACTTCTGCCAGAGTTGTGACTTGTTACAGGTGTGTCAATATGTGTCAACATATTTGAGTGTTTTATTCATTAATTTAGATTATTTTTGGGGAATTTTTGAGAGACAGTGGTGAGAGATGGTAAATTCGGGAACAAGACTAGAGGAAAGAAGTGCAGCAAATAGTCCAGCTTGCCTGATACTTGCTGCTTAAGTGGTATTTACCCTAAACACTCGGCTATCAGGTCGCCCAGCATTCAATTTTAAACTTTTGCGGATCTTATCTGACAATGTGCATGTTTTTGTTATGTTGTTTTAAAACGTACTATTAAAAGAGGTGGATGGTAGATATGTCAGAACTAACAGACTGCTGCATCCTGTCTAATCTTCCTGTAGATACACCGATCAGCCACAACATTATGACCACTGACAGGTGAAGTGAATAACATTGATCATATTGGTACTATGTGGTGTTCTGATGTTTGATGACATAAGGGGGACCACCCATTATTAGGCAGGTGGTCATAATGTTATGCCTGATCAGTGTTTATACACACCACACTGCACATTCTGCAGACAATAATACTTAGTTAGTGTCATTGTGTAATTGAAAGTTCTGCTTCTCGTGGTGTTTCTGTTATTTAGCCCAAAGCCCTGCAGACAGCACAGTTTACTTTAAATAATCCACTTCGTGAACACTTGCAGCTTTTCACACAGCAACATCTTAAAAACAGCACTGTTGAATTGTCATGTTTTAAAACAGACACAGCAACCCAATTAAGAATACAGCACAAATCACAACAGAATATTCTTCTTGGACCGCCTGCGCTGTCGGCTACATTCACGTACACGTCGTCGTATTTAACAAATCACATGCTCGTACCTATAATACAATTTCACACTTGCCACGACGAGACATTTAAAAAAAGTTGACAAGTATAAAACAATACTGTTAAAAAGTGTTAGCGTCTACAGTAACACCTAAAAGTGCACTGATTATTTACAAAATCCATGATCGATTGGCACATTTCTTTCTCGGTAAGAACACAGAAGCTGACTTAAAATGAATATTTTGTAGAATCGCTATGCCTTGGTTTTCACACCAGAGCTAGCTAAAGCCATAATTTTGTCTTCAGACCCTGAAAAAAAGGAGGCAAAACAAGGTGATTATGAATATTCACTGAAAAAATTGAAGGTTTAAACGTTTCAGTGAAAACATGTTTGTACTCACCCAGGTTTGCAGTCACTTTTTCAAATTGGCTCAGAACAGCTGTGGCATTTTCAGTGAGGAACGTCTCGTCCTCTGGAGTGAGCTGTCAGAAAATGATAACATGTTTAAAATGTTGCAGCTTCTTTAAAAGAAAGATTCAAGCATTTCTGAAGCAAATGCTCCGTCAGTCTAGTGACAGCTTCATGACTCAGACAAATCAATGCAGCTTTAAGACGCTCATGTGGACT
Organism: Chromis chromis; assembly: GCA_900302755.1. NCBI lineage: Eukaryota > Metazoa > Chordata > Actinopteri > Pomacentridae > Chromis > Chromis chromis. The sequence continues at coordinate 3,865 of OMNN01040156.1, read as the reverse complement.
CATGAGCACAAGCCGCTGAATCATCTGAGATTCTGTGGAAAAACACGTCCGCTGTGAGTCTTCCTCACCTTCTCTCCCAGTTTTCTCAAGGCTGTGAGGATTTCCATTTTCTGCTGCGTGTACATGTCCCGCGACAGTTTCCCCACCATCACATCTCGGTCCATCTGTGCAGAATGTCACACAGCAGTGGGACAATTTTCAGGCCAAGCAGTGTACAGATAAACACCAAGGAGTGACTGAGTAGTTGAATGAACTTTGCTTTAAACAATAATGATATATGTGACATTGCAATCCAAACCTCTGCTAGTCTGGTTCTCAGCTGTCCCGGCTGCTTCTTGGCAAAAAGTCGGATCACCTCTGGGGTTTTGAACGCTTGACTGATGGCAGCTTGGATCGCCTGATGAAGACAGACACATTTGAGACACTGACATTTCACAAATCATTCATTTGTTTTTGTTACTATTTTTACAGGCTATAACCTCTTTATGTCGCTCTTTATACACAGTGGTTGTTAATTTTTAACCAGGATATGTCCCTTAACTCACACATAAAGCAATTCTCTGGCTGGACTGTTGTTATTCTTTTTAATCATGATGTCCCAATAACTCTCAGAAAAACCTCCAAAATGCTGCAGCGAACCAGTCAGAGATCATATTACACCCATATTAGCTTCTCTTCGTTGGCTACCTTTAAAAACCAGAGTAGACTTTAAAATCCTTCTCCTCACATACAAAACCCTTAATGACCAAGCTCCATGGTATCTTAAAGACCTTGTTGTACCATAATATCTCAATAGAGCACTTCCTGCTTAGACTGCAGGCTTGCTTGTCGTTACCACTTTCCAAAAGTAGAAGAGGAGGCAGAGCTTTTAGCCATCAGGCTCCTCTGCTGTGGAACAAGTTCCCAGTTTGGGCTCAGGAGGCAGACATCCTCCCTAGTTTTAAAATTTATATTGATAAAGCTTAGGTGATCCTGATCCATCTATTAGTCATGCTGCCATAGACGTACACTGCTGGAGGACTTCCTGAGAGCACCTCTCCTTTCGTTTTTCTCTGCATACATTTCTATGCCACCATTGCAATGTTACTAACTTTAGTTTAGGTATTGTCCTCTCTGCAGATATCTCCGGCTCCAGAGCTACATCTGCAGTTACTGGCTTCACCAACCTCTCCAGTGTTTACTGTTCTTTAATGCACCGTTTGTCTGATTTCTATCTGCTATCCCTTTTCTTTCCTTTTTGCCCTGACACCAACCAGTCAAGGCAGATGGTTGCCCTCCCTGGATTTGTCAGGTTTCTATCTTCACCTTGCTATGTGAAGTGCCTTGAGAAGACTTGTATTGTGAATTGGCACTTATATAAAAAAA